>JAVJIF010012302.1:0-57490 GCA_038442645.1 Agave tequilana
GGGAAAAGGCAGAAAAAATTTGGGACATGTTCACGTCGTTTGAGAGCTTAAATCTTTTAGAATTTTGGGATTAAAAATATATAAGGGTCATCATTACAGGATTATAAACATACTAAATAGGTTTTGCTCAATTCATTTCTTTCAATATTCGGAAACAGATTCAAAATGTCTTCTCTACACCGTCTTCACCGAAAGAAGCCATCATCTAATTATAATTGGATGTATAGTTCTGAATCGATCCCTTGCTACGGGTTGGAGGATGAGTTTGATACAGACGACCCATTCTGGAGTTCATTGATGAACCAAAATCCTGCCATGAAGAGGAAGAAAGCGAAGAGGAGATTGTTGGTAAAGAGGTGGAAGAGACGGAAAGCGATACGGAAGACGAACACAGTCATAATATTGAGGACGAATCTGATTATGATGGTGATGACGAGAACGAGTAGATTAGAACTTTTAAATTTGTATTTCGATTTTTTATAAATATATAAGCCTGTTTTTCTAATGTTAATTGTGTGAATTATAATTTTTTACTACTTAATCTTGGTTGAACCTGCTGTACCTTCGTCACTAATTTTATTCATGTGGTAGACGCAACATGGAACTATGGTACCAAGTTGTAAACTAGAAAGTGTCGAAGTTTTAAGTTCATGACAAATATGAACAGCGATCATGGTCGCAGTGTTACTTTATGTTCAGTGGACTAAAGCACAACATAGGTAAAAAATGTCGAAATGGATGTTAAAATTTAAAAAAAGGATACGCTGCGACTATTGTCACTAAATATATATTATATATATCATCAGTCAACTGCGACTCTGGTCGCAGTCATGAACTGCTGTAGACATCCAGACAGAACATTCAAAAGGGCAAATATGAACTGCGACCATGGTCGCATCGTTATTATATGTTCAGTGGACTAAAGCACAACATAAGACAAAATTGTCGAAATGGATGTTAAAATTAAATGAAAAAGGAAACGCTGCGACTATTGTCGAAGACAGAAAAAATAACGTCACCCAACTGCGACTCTGGTCGCAGTCATGGAACTATTGTAGACAATGAGAAAGTCAATATTCAAATGGGCAAATATGATGCGACCATAGTCACAGTGTTACTTTATGTTCATTGGAATAAAGAAGAAAATATGACAAAATTGTCGAAATTATATTTGACCGAAAAAATTTCAACTATATTCAAATGTTATAATAATATACCAAGAGATGGGGGGCAAATTTTAAAAGCAACAAACCAATTTCCCCTGCATAGAAGCACTGCGATCACGGTCGCGATTATCCCCATACATTGCTTATATTTGCGACCAAAGTCGCTGTCTATGTTAAAAGTAACTAAAACGTAAACTATATAGGCCAGTTTGTCATAGTGAAACTCTAAAGTACAACTACTTACAAAAAATACAGTAGATGTGAAAAATGATATTAAAATGCTTATAATGACACGCCAAATGCAGCATGCGACATGAATCTCTCTGCGCTGTGCGACCCTGGTCGCAATTCATGACTGAAGCTGTCAAAATAAACACTTTTATTCCTTCTAGGTAGACGCAACATGAACCTATTTCTTCTGCCATTAAAAAGGAAAAGTAAGAATTTTAACATAATTCATTAGAAAGAACTGTTTAACAGGTTTATTTAATACCAGTAATGGACAACCAGTCCTGTAATGGCCCATGATCGGTCGCTAAGATTGCACATTTATTATCATATTCTTATACTTATTATAAAATAAACTCTGCTTGTTCCTAATTATTGTTTAATTTATTTGTAGGCTCATTCCTAAAGGAGAGTGAAGAGAAACTAGCCCAAAAAGCCCACCAAATTCTGATTTAATTCAGAATAAATTCGAAATCAAGAAATCAGGGCAAATCCTGGCAAATCAGAGAGGTTGAAAACCGGTTGAAATGAATCATCCCCAATCAAGCGGTTAAAGCCAAAGATCAAAGGCCGTTTAATCACAATTCCAGAGCTGTAACGAGAAATCCAACTGAAGATAAAGCCAGAACGCGAAACCAGGGAATTCCACCAACAGGGTGTGGCCACCGGGCCACACCCTAGCCACGGAAATGCGGCCAAAGCCGCGTTTTTCGCGGCTTGGTTAATGAGTTAGGGGAGCGTTTGCTCCCCTATTTTCTCACACCTCTCCCCTCTGGGTTTTTGCCTATAAAAGGGCAGGATTTTCACTGAAAGGAGACGACCATGCAGAGATAGGATTTAGTCTACTTTTCATTTTGTAGTGTAGGTTTTTGTTTTCTTTTCATGTAATTTTTAGTTTTAATTTATGTAAATCAGAGGAGATCAGAGTTTCATAGGAGAACGAGAACGAAGCTTGTGCTGAGAGTGACACCGGTGTAAGATTTCCTTCTTTTCTCTTATTATTATGAAATCGAATCTGTATTTTCCTTTTGTATATACTTTATTTTTGTGTTCTTCTTCTTCTTCTCTACTTTTCTTCTTTTGGAACAATTGCTCTCCAAGTGAGTCTAAAAGCATCGAAAGAGCCTTACCTTTGCGAGTGTCACCGATAGCTCATGATGATGGATTTTGAGTTTCATTCTGTATTACTTCATACTTGCAATGTCTTGATGATATAATGTGGAGGAAACGGGAATCAACTCTTATGGGCTATACGTTGATCGCCTCACTTCAAGGTAACATCATTGCAAAAGATTCAAGGTAGGTATTTGGTCAAAAGAAGTAAGTAATTTATTTAGTTTCTTTTCTTTTCTTTTATTCTTTAGTTTAGAACACCAACAACACCCATTTCTTTCCATTTTCAATTTCTTTGTAAATAATCATTTTCTATTTTTTTCTACCTTCTCATTCTACCACTTTCTTCCTCACTTAACTTTACCTAATTTTTCTCTTTTTCTTTACAAGACTAAAAGAAGAACTTTAACCATTCTTTGTAACATAAAAAAGAACTTACTAAAAAGCTTCTATCGCTAGTCCTCCTTATGGATCACGACCCGCATAGCCACTTGCTATTTCGGTAGAATTGAGCACTTACATATCTCTATTTAAAAGTTCTGAAATTCTGTATTCTTGTGTGCAGGTTCAACCTCAATCAATTTTTGGCACCGTTGTCGAGGAGAGGGACGGTAAGTTACTCTCTTTAAAAGTTTACATTTTTGGTTAACTTTCTTCTTTATTTTTTGTACAGATTTAACAATAAGGAATTCTTGCTGTAGTGGACACATAAGTGGCCTTGGACTCTTCTTAAGAAAGCAGAGCCAAGAAGCCCTCAGATTTGCTACATTCCAGTGGCAAACTGAGTGAACTACTAACCTGTATTTTTTGCAGGTTGGCTGAATGGCAAAGCTTAAATCTGTAGCTATTATTTTCTTGTTTGTCTCACTGTATTTACTTTCTAACCTCAATGTATTTACTTTCTAACCTCAACATTAAATGATGATTGTAAATGCTAAATGATTTAGACTTTGCATTTAGGCACGTGTCTATTTCATTACATTTCTATTACTGTTGAAGAGTGCTGGAGCAAAGGTACGTGTGCATAGCATCTAGTATAAGAACACTTTTGGATTGTTTACATTACTTAAGTGTTACTTTTCTTGTACACTGCACTAAATTGATCTAAGAGCTTGTCCTATAAACAAGATAAGGTGGGGAAGTCATTACCCTCTCTTACCCCACAAACAATCTCCTCACTCACTAACCCAAGCCTAATTAAAAATGAGTAGACGTTGGCTCTAGGGACATCTCGGACTCAATTAGGAGATTATCCTAAGAGGGAAAGGTGTTGGAATTTGACTCCTGCCAAATCAGTATTTAGGAAGGGGATTAAGGGCCGAAAGCCCGAAGATTGGTGGTTACTTAATTAAGGAACGTCTTTGACGGATAACCTCCCACAAACTTGCCCCGACCTGGCTGATTAGCTTGTGATCAAAGTCTGCATTATACCTCCTATGGACAGTCTAACCAGTTAGGAGTCGTCTAGGTTATAGGTCTACCCTAACTTAGGTTAGAATTTTTTTCCTTTTTGTTTGCTTATTTGTTTGTTTGTTTGTGTTTTATTGTGTAATATGACTTATAATAACAATTTTTCAATTTTAATAGTAATCTATATTACACACCAACCTCTTTTTCGGATATTACCAACCCGGCATATCATAACTTTAACCAAGCTAGTGTGCCGGATTGGTCTTATCCGAATCAATATAACCATGCCCCCAATCTTATAACCATAATTTCCAGAATAATTTCAACTCTTCACAGAGTCAATGGGGATTTACCTCCTCCGAGTTCAATTTTCAACCAACTTGTCCTCCTTATCCACCTTATCCACAATATTTTCAAGATTCATACTCAGTTCCACCAGTCCAAAATAAAAACTATCAATTTTGAAAATGAGTACGCGTGAGTCCAAACAAAAATCACAAAATCTGATGGACTCACAATTTCACCACAAATTCCAAGACAACACTTCATCTTTTCAACAAACGATGAACCAATCAACTATGAAAAGATGCTTGAGCCATGACTCAGGCTCAAAACGCTCGTAATCATGACATAGATATTATGGTCCAAAGTCTATGTTCTCACCGTTTGGCCAGTTCTGATGTCGCTAACCATTCTGTTAGAGCGAAGAGTCATGTTATTTTGGAACACAAGGTTCAATTTCAGCACAATCATTTGAACTTGCCTAAACTCTAAATTTGAAAATGACATCGACAGTTTGGCAAGTTATCCCTTTCCTAAAATTGAACTTGAAAATGAATATGATCATGAACCTCAACTTAGTGATTCAATTCTACTTCCTGATTCAATTATGACTCCAGTGTCTTCACCTGATTTCAATCTTTTTCCTGAGTCAACATTGAATTATGTGTCAATTCATAATGAAATTGAATCGCCCATCTTTGATGATCATCGTTTGAACTTGACCAATTTTATAATTTTGAAAATCCCATTGATAAATTGACAAGTTCTCATTTTTATGAAATTGAACTCAATGAGAAATGTGACCTAGATTCTCAAATCTGTGATCCAGTTCAAATTCCTGAATCAATATTGACTCCTATTTTGTTACCCGACTTGAGTAATATTTTAGAATCAGTTTGATTCCCATACCAATCATTCTTGAACTTGAATCCTAATATTAAGTCACTTTTCATTGTTGAAAAATGAATGTGGACTTGAGTTTCAACTTCTTGATTTGGACTTACTTCCTGAACTAATCTCGACTCCTGAACCATTACTTGACTTAAGTCACTTTTCTGAGTCGGTTTTAGTTCCCGTACTTCCTGAGTCCAAGTCAATCATTCTATCTTTTCACACACCATTTTGGGACAAGACGGTTGACAAATTTGACTCCGAAATTAATTATGAAATTTGGAAATTAGATGGAGTTAAATTTTTAATAAAAATCCTTCATGGATACATCTTTTAATGGGTTATATTAGAGAAATTTCTGGTGGGTTCCTCCGAACTCCACGAAAAGTCGATTGGGCCGCATTTTGTGGATCAATCAGACCACCACCGGAACCATCACCTTAATGTAGTATTTTCTTCCCTGTCTTCTTTTCATGCATCTATGCATTAATTCATACATTGAGGACAATGCATGAGATAGGTATGGGGGAGGGTTCTAACATAACTTAGGTTTTTCTTTTTTATTAAAAAAATAAAAAATAAATTTTTTACTTTTAAAAATTTTTTGAAAATAGAAACAATATTTTGACATATTTTTTTTGTAAGAAATTAAGTCAATTTTAAGGAATAGGAAAAATCAAAATTAGTATTTCTTAAACTTGGTCAAAATAAGATTATTTGTTTGATTTTTAGAGTTAGGAAGATAATTTGTCAAAGTAATTTAGTCTTGATCTTTACCTCAATGAAATATGCACACTTCATACACTTACACACTTAGGGTTCAAAAAACGAAGATTCTTATACCTTATAAAAAAAGAAAAAGAAAAAAATATATCTATGAAAGATGAACAAATCTAATTATTGATTAGCTAGGTGCTTTGGCCTAAGTAAGCCTTAGCATTTATGCGAAAGATGATTAGATAAGTTTGAGAAAAAAATATAAAAAAAAATCCTCTGATTAAGCTGGGTGTTTTGTGCCTAATAAAGCATAACTATTCATGCCTAAAAGTAGTTCATATAATAAAATCCTTAGTTTTGTGACCTATTTGCTCGAGTCTTAAGTCCTTGGGGTGTTTTCTACCTGGTGCCCTAAGACCATTGGTTTGGGAGTCATCGATTAAAGGCTCGTTATATGGGTAGATTAGAAAGCCTAATAGAACTAAGGAATAAAACCACCAAAAATATATATATATAAATAAATAAGGTATAAGAGTTAGAGTCAATGAACCCTTAGTCAAAATTTTCACGGTCACAAGGTGCATATAACTTAGGGTAAAGTAATAGACTAAATGAGAAGTACAATTTGACTCCTTACTTTGATTGATAACAAATTTTTGAATAGAGACTAAGTTTAGAAATGAAAAATTCAGTTTTCCTATAACTTATAGATTACTTAAATCTTACAATTATATTTTAAATATTTTCTCTTTCAAAATGCTTTTCAAAAATACTAACTTTTTGTTTTTCTTCTTTATGGATTTTGTGGGTGTAATCCACTGAAAACCCTCACGAGACAAAACTCGTCCTCTAGGGGAACCTAGAGGTTTAACGGCTTGTTGCACATGCTTAGTGCAATCGCGTGACCTGCGAAATGGTCTAATAATCCTTAGTATAGTTTAGTTGTTTTGCTCGAGGACGAGCAAAAGATAGGTATGGGGGTGTGATCGGTCGCTAAGATTGCATATTTATTATCATATTCTCATACTTATTATAAAATAAACTCTGCTTGTTCCTAATTATTGTTTAATTTATTTGTAGGCCCATTCCTAAAGGAGAGTGAAGAGAAACTAGCCCAAAAAGCCCACCAAAGTCTGATTTAATTCAGAATAAATTCGAAATCAGGGAATCAGGGCAAATCCTGGCAAATCAGAGAGGTTGAAAACCAGTTGAAATGAATCATCCCAAATCAAGCGGTTTGAAGCCAAAGATCAAAGGCCGTTTTATCACAATTCCAGAGCTGTAACGAGAAATCCAACTGAAGATAAAGCCAGAACGCGAAACCAGGGAATTTCACCAACAGGGTGTGGCCACCTGGCCACACCATGGCCGCGAAAACGCGGCCAAAGCCGCATTTCCGCGGCTTGGTTAATGAGTTAGGGGAGCGTTTGCTCCCCCTATCTTCTCACATCTCTCCCCTCTGGGTTTTTGCCTATAAAAGGGCAGGATTTTTACTGAAAAGGGGACGACCATGCAGAGATAGGATTTAGTCCACTTTTCTATTTTGTAGTGTAGGTTTTTATTTTTCTTTTCATGTAATTTTTAGTTTTAATTTATGTAAATCAGAGGAGATCAGAGTTTCATAGGAGAACGAGAACGAAGCTTGTGCTGAGAGCGACACCGGTGAAGATTTCCTTCTTTTCTCTTATTGTTATGAAATCGAATCTGTATTTTCCTTTGTATGTACTTTATTTTTGTGTTCTTCTTCTTCTTCTTCTCTACTTTTCTTCTTTTGGAACAATTGCTCTCCAAGTGAGTCTAAAAGCATCGAAAGAGCCTTGCCTTTGCGAGTGCCACCGATAACTCATGACGATGGATTTTGAGTTTCATTCTGTATCACTTTATATTTACAACGTCTTGATGATATAATGTTGAAGAAACGGGAATCAACTCTTATGGGCTATACGTTGATCGCCTCACTTCAAGGTAACATCATTACAAAAGATTCAAGTAGGTATTTGCCAAAAGAAGTAAGTAATTTATTTTAGTTTCTTTTCTTTTCTTTTCTTTTCTTTTATTCTTTAGTTTAGAACACCAACAACACCCACTTCTTTCCATTTTCAATTTCTTTGTAACTAATCATTTTCTATTTTTTCCACCTTCTCATTCTACCACTTTCTTCCTCACTTAACTTTAACCTAATTTTTCTCTTTTCTTTACAAAACTAAAAGAAGAACTTTAACCATTCTTTGTAACATAAAAGAGAACTTACTAAAAAGCTTCTATCGCTAGTCCCTCCTTGTGGATCACGACCCGCATAGTCACTTGCTATTGCGGTAGAATTGAGCACTTGCACATCTCTATTTAAAAGTTCTAAAATTCTGTTTCTTGTGTGCAGGTTCAACCTCAATCAGCCCAGCTCTTGACAGTTTTTACATCTTCGATGCTTCACTTCCTTCTGATATAGAGAATCTTCAAAACCAGACTTAACCCTGAATGCAGCTCTAGGCCTCCCCTTGGTTGGTACAGGACCAATTGGATCACGTAAATTTAATTCTTCACTATCTCGTAGAACAACGACGGATTCACTGGAACCAATAGTAGTTTTAGACTGTGATGATTGATAATTTACTGACATGACTTTGTATTCACTAGTGGTTTCTTCAACAAATCTTTCCAAAACTGCATCCAACTTTGAAAGATGGATATCAGAATCGGCGACCATCTCAAGAATTGCATTAAATTTGGAACGAAGTGTCCACAATCTAGCCGTCCATGGAGTGCCTTGACTGGGAAAAGGCCTAATGCCATTTTCAATTGCAATATTTTTGTAACGAGCATCCAACTTTTATCTCTGAAGTATATATGATTCTGGTATATGTGTAACGTGATTGCGCCACAAAATACACAGAATATGTCTACAAAGGATACCCTATGTTCAAATAATGAGTAACTATAAGACACATGAAGTTCATCAGGCTTCTTATAACTGACATTTTCCCAGCTGTCTTTTGATTCTGAAAAATCACAAACCAAATATTTGATCCAGGTCCATCCTGTTCCAACTCTTCTGAAAACAGTGTCGTTACAACTACCCATTCCTTTTGGAACAATTGAAAAATCTTCAGGTATACAACTTTGAAACTTGTATCTCATATGGATTCGATGTACAGTTGGGCACAGAATTCAAACCCCGAAAGTCTTGTTGAGATTCAGAACTACGACGGGCAGCAACAACTTTATTATATTGGTGAACAAATCCACTAGTTTCGTGTTTGCATTGACAAAACCATCAAAGAAAGAATTAATACTCTTAGACCTCTGGCTGGTTGTCATTCCAGCACAGAAAACATCCTTGAGATATGTGTTGACTGATTTTTCCTGCACACAAAAATTAGAATATTAGATTAAGAATAGATCGTGCGAGGAATCAGTTCTAATCCGCGGTAGCAGGGCTATGCGGGTCGTGATCCTCAAGGAGGGACTGCGATAGAAGCGTTAAGCAAGTTTCTCTAAAAATTTATCTTTTTTAGTTAATTTGTTAGTCACGATGGTATTTACAAAGAAAAGTGGTATTTACAATGAGTTGTGGGAAAGAATATTGGAGAGGTGTGGATTTGATCTACAAAAAGAAAAGAAAAGAAAAGAATAGAAAACTAACCTTGGTTGGAGAAAATATGCGAAACCTAACACTTTCTACCTTATTTCGGAGGCATTGAACGTATAAACCTTGGGATCGAACTCAGTCCGTTGTCGCATTAGGTCATCAAGCCTTGGGCAAGCATGAGTTGATACGCCTCGAGGAGGAGAACATCGCCATGGAATATCGTTGGAACCTACTAATCTTCGGTATACTTGTGGTTCGGTAAACGCTCGCGTGCTCGTCAAAGATCAACAAAAAGAAACACAGTAGAAAAGAAAGAGAAAACAAAGAAAAGCAACGACATAAGAACAAATAAAAATTACCTTTTTATTGATTACAATGGAAGAGAAGAGAATCATCTGTCGATGTCACCCTCAACAAAGCCATCTCCCTCACTTACATAAAAATTACAAAAAGAAAGAAAACCTAGAAAAACCCTAAAAAATCTGAACTTTGGCCCTTTTGCTGGACGCTGGACGCTCTGTACGTTGCACTGCAGGGGATATTTATAGGTGCAGAAGGCCGAGGAGTCCTGGATGAACTTGCCCACGAAATCTGGTACTCTGAATCATCCATTTTGCCGCGGAAACGCGGCACTTTAGTGGCTTCTGGCCGCGCGCTTTGGCGCGTGGCCTCTCCTGGTCCGTCCATCTGGGATTTTCCTTCTGGAAATTGAATCCTGGCTCTTAAGCTTTGGATTTGGATATAACTTGGGAATCAAGTTACCTAGATCCAAATCTTTTCCACGAATTTTCCTTCTCTTCTTTTAGCTTTTATCCTATCCTGCAAGTGTTTAGGGTTGAATAGAAGTCTATCCTTCCCTCTTCTTTGTATTTGCAACTTTGGCCCTTGTATTTGCATTTTGACTCTTTGTATTTGCGCTTTTTCACCTGGGCTTCAAACATGGGCTTGGATCTGGGCTTTTGGGCTCTTTAGGCTTTATTTATTGCTAAAATAACAATTTGAGGCCTGCACACAATAAATTACAAATTATTAATAAATGTGCAGAATTATATAATAAATATGAAAATGTGACGGTAAATATGATGATAAAAATGCACTTTTCACTACCAATCACACCCCCACACTTATCTTTTTGCTCGTCCTCGAGTAAAAACAAAAAAAAAAAAAGAAAAAGTTAATCTAACCTAACTCACTTTCGTAGGAATCACGATTGCACTTAGCACGTGCAACAAGCCGTTAAACCTCTAGGTTACCCTAGAGGACGAGTGTTGTCTCGTGAGGGTTTTCAGCGGATTACACCCACAAAATCCATAGAAAGGAAATATTTGAATTATTATTGAAGAGACTAAGTAGTCTATAAGTTTTAGGATTATCATTTTTATTCATTCTTCAAACCTGGTCTTTATAAAGTCAATTGTTATTCATTTTAGGTAAGATTAAAATTGAATTTCTAATATAGTCTTTTTCGTTACCAAAAGTCATACGCACCCTTGTGAATCTAGGAATTCCTTAACTTGAATTCTCATGCCTCATTATTATTTTTAAACATCATCTAATTTTCTTTCGTGTAAGTATCAAGGCTTCTTGAGGCCCTCATACCTAACTAATTGACTATTAGATGTGTTAATATATATATATATATATTTTTTTGGCATGTATAACTCATCTAATTTTCTTTCGTATAAGTATCAAGGCTTCTTGAGGCCCTCATACCTAACTAATTGATTATTAGATGTGTTAATACATATATTATATTACTTAGTTTTCTTAGGCTTTCTAATCCACCCATGTAGCGAACTTAAAGTCGATGACTCCCAAACCGGTTGGCTTTAGGGCACCAAGTGAGAAAACACCCCGCGGACTCAAATTCGAGTGAACTAGGCCCCAAAACTAAGGACTTTATTTATTTACTCACCTTTAGGCATGAATACTTATGCTTCTTGAGGCACATGTATCAGCTTAATTGGTGATTTTTTTTTCTTCTTTTTTTTTTATTATTATTTTTTTTTATGAGGCACAAGGTCTTTGTCTTAGAATCCTAGATATGCATTTGGTATGCACATTTCATTAAGGTAAAAATCAAGACTAATTATTTATTCAATTTCTCCTCCTATACCTAAAATTTAAACAATTTATTTATTTTGACCAAGTTTTTAGAAATCCTAATCATGATTTTCCTAATTCTAAAACTAACTTAGATTTCTTTCAAAAAATAAGTCAAAATATTTGCAGAAATTTAACAGAGAACAAAAGAGTGACCTTTATTGATGGATCTCCGGTTACACAATCGTCTCCTTCTTCTCCACAAAGAACTTGAAATAAAAATTACAACTTTGAATAAAAATGGCTAAAGCAAACCCTAATAGTCTATAAGTTTTAGGATTATCATTTTTATTCATTCTTCAAACCTGGTCTTTTATAAGTCAATTGTTATTCATTTTAGGTAAGGATTAAAATTGAATTTCTAATATAGTCTTTTTCGTTACCAAAAGTCATCGCACCCTTGTGAATCTAGGAATTCCTTAACTTGGATTCTCATGCCTCATTATTATTTTTATAACATCATCTAATTTTCTTTCGTGTAAGTATCAAGGCTTTGAGGCCCTCATACCTAACTAATTGACTATTAGATGTGTTAATATATATATATATATATATTTTTTTGGCATGTATAACTCATCTAATTTTCTTTCGTATAAGTATCAAGGCTTCTTGAGGCCCTCATACCTAACTAATTGATTATTAGATGTGTTAATACATATATTATATTTCTTAGTTTTCTTAGGCTTTCTAATCCACCCATGTAGCGAACTTAAAGTCGATGACTCCCAAACCGGTTGGCTTTAGGGCACCAAGTGAGAAAACACCCCGCAGACTCAAATTCGAGTGAACTAGGCCCCAAAACTAAGGACTTTATTTTATTTACTCACCTTTAGGCATGAATACTTATGCTTCTTGAGGCACATGTATCAGCTTAATTGGTGATTTTTTTTTCTTCTTTTTTTATTATTATTTTTTTTTATGAGGCACAAGGTCTTTGTCTTAGAATCCTAGATATGCATTTGGTATGCACATTTCATTAAGGTAAAAATCAAGACTAATTATTTATTCAATTTCTCCTCCTATACCTAAAATTTAAACAATTTATTTATTTTGACCAAGTTTTAGAAATCCTAATCATGATTTTCCTAATTCTTAAAACTAACTTAGATTTCTTTCAAAAAATAAGTCAAAATATTTCCTTTTTATAACATTTTTTTTTTAATTTTTTTTTTCCAGATTTTTTTTTTTTAAAATAAGTTTTTACCTATGTTAGTATGTAGTAAAACCCACCCCCACACTTATCTCATGCATTGTCCTCAATGTATGAATGAATGCATATATGCATGAAACAGAACAAGGGAAGGCAGAAGTTACCTTAGGGTGGTGGTTCCGGAGGTGGTCTAATTGGTCCACGAAATGCGGCCCAAACAAGATAACGTGGTAGTTCACGGGACCTACCTTTATTTACCTCTTTTTTATTTACATATTTACAGTCCCCAGAATGAATAGGATCATGGAAGATCCTCTCGTGAAACTTACTCCCTTTACATGACCAGTCCTGGAAAATCATCACAGAGTCATGGTCTATACCTATGTCCAACAAAAGAATGTGACTTGGTAAAATGGTTGACTTGGACTCAAGAATGATAGGTTCAGGATCTAATACCGACTCAGGAAAGAAACTCAAATCAAGTAAAGGTTCAGGAGTCGGGCTAGGATCAAGAAGTGGGTCCAAGTCAAGAAATTAAAACTCAAGTCTACAATCATTTTCCCACAATGGAATGTGACTCAATGTTGGTGATTCAAGTTCAGGAATGATAGGTGTGGGAATCAAAACTGACTCTAAAATATTACCTAAGTCGGGTAACAAAATAGGAGTCAATAATGATTCGGGAATTTGAACTTGATCATAGATTTGGGAATCTAGGTCACATATCTCATTAGTTTCAATCTCATAAAAATGGGAACTTGCCAATTTTTCCATGGGACTTTCAAAATTGCACAATTGGTCAAGTTCAATATGATCATTAAAAATGGGTGATTCAATTTCATGATCTATAGGTATGGGAATAAACGTTGGCTCAGAAAATTGATCCAAATTGGGTGATGATACCGGAGTCAACATAGATTCGAAGATGGAAACTGAATCGCAAGGTTGTGGATCGGGTTCACATTCACTATCTAATTCAATCTCATTGAAATTAAAACTAGCCAATTTGTCCAAGGGTTGGGATTGGTCCAGTTCATATTGATGTGATGAAATTGAATTTTGATCAAGGTCTTCTAGATAGAATGATTCTTGGTTCCTATCAACTTGGTTGGTAAGTTCAAGAATGTTGGAAAGTCTAGAAATTTGATCATTCATTGTATCTTGCAACCGATCCACTTTTTCTTCTAACCCATCGAATAGATCAATGGTGGACTGAAACCTTGGTGATGTGGGAAAAGATGTATATGACGATAATGGTTGAACAGGTGGTTGACCATATGGCTCAGGGGTATTGAATCCCCATTGACTCTGTGAAGAGTAGTGATGATTATTCCAATCTTGTTCATAGTATTGGGACTGGGCATGTAATGATTCGATAAGACCAATCTGGCACACTAGGTTGGTCAAAGTTATGATATGCCGGGTTGGTAATATCCGAATAAGAGGTTGGTGTGTAATATGGATCCTCATTAAAATGAAAAAATTGTTGTTATAGGCCATATCACACAATCACAAACAAAACAAAAGAAAACAAACAAAGAAGAAAAATTTCTAACCTAAGTTAGGGTAGATCTAGACCTAGACGACTCCTAACTGATTAGACTATCCACGGGAGGTAGGGTGCAGACTTGACCACAAGTTAATCAGCCAGGTCAGGGCAAGAGTGGTGGGAGGTTTTCCGTCAAAGATGTTCCTTAATTAAATAACCACCACACTTCGGGCTTTCGGCCCTCAATCCCCTTCCTAGACACTGATTTGGCAAGAGTCAACTTCCAGCACTGTTCCCCTTAGGATAATCTCCTAATGAGTCCGAGATGTCCCTAGGGCCAACGTCTACTAATTTTTAAGTTAGGCTTGGTTAGTGAGTGCTCGGGATATGATTTTTGGGCTAAGGAAGGGTGATGAAATCCCCACCTTATCTTGTTAATGGGTTATGCCCTTAAGATGAATTAGTGCAAGTGTACAAGATAAATAGATAAGAATCACTCAAAGCAGAAAATCAACCAAGAGATGAATCCTATTCTATATGCAATGCGTACGTACCTTGCTCCTCCAGCACTCTTCAACAGTAAATAAAAATAATTGAAAAGACACGTGCCTAATATGCAAACGTCTAATCAAATTTTATTTTAACAACCAATAATTTACTGTTGAATTATTAGCAATTTACAGGTATATCACAGAACAAAACAGAATAGAGCAGTAAGCAGTAATCTCAAATTTCAGCAATCTGCAAAAACATTGAATCAGTAGTCCTTACTGTTGCCGCGTTTCCGCGGCTCTGGCCGCGGATCCGCGGCAAAACAGTGGGCTCCTGTGCTCTGCCTTCGAGGGCAGAGGCACAGGGCAGCTATATGTCCACTGCAGCTGTTGTTTTCTGTTTCCTGTTCTCCAAACCTGCAAACAGAAAAGAATAAAGAATTAGTTAAAAATTAAATTTTTTTTGTTTTAGAGATAACTTACCGTCCCTCCCCGGCAACGGCGCCAATTTGTTGACTGATTTTTTCTGCACACAAAAATTAGAATATTAGATTAAGAATAGATCGTGCGAGGAATCAGTTCTAATCCGCGGTAGCAGGGCTATGCGGGTCGTGATCCTCAAGGAGGGACTGCGATATAAGCGTTAAGCAAGTTTCTCTAAAAATTTATCTTTTTTAGTTAATTTGTTAGTCACGATGGTATTTACAAAGAAAAGTGGTATTTACAATGAGTTGTGGGAAAGAATATTGGAGAGGTGTGGATTTGATCTACAAAAAAGAAAAGAAAAGAAAAGAATAGAAAACTAACCTTGGTTGGAGAAAATATGCGAAACCTAACACTTTCTACCTTATTTCGGAGGCATTGAACGTATAAACCTTGGGATCGAACTCAGTCCGTTGTCGCATTAGGTCATCAAGCCTTGGGCAAGCATGAGTTGATACGCCTCGAGGAGGAGAACATCGCCATGGAATATCGTTGGAACCTACTAATCTTCGGTATACTTGTGGTTCGGTAAACGCTCGCGTGCTCGTCAAAGATCAACAAAAAGAAACACAGTAGAAAAGAAAGAGAAAACAAAGAAAAGCAACGACATAAGAACAAAATAAAAATTACCTTTTTATTGATTACAATGGAAGAGAAGAGAATCATCTGTCGATGTCACCCTCAACAAAGCCATTTCCTCACTTACATAAAAATTACAAAAAGAAAAGAAAACCTAGAAAAACCCTAAAAATCTGAACTTTGGCCCTTTTGCTGGACGCTGGACGCTCTGTACGTTGCACTGCAGGGGATATTTATAGGTGCAGAAGGCCGAGGAGTCCTGGATGAACTTGCCCACGAAATCTGGTACTCTGAATCATCCATTTTGCCGCGGAAACGCCGCGGAAACGCGGCACTTTAGTGGCTTCTGGCCGCGCGCTTTGGCGCGTGGCCTCTCCTGGTCCGTCCATCTGGGATTTTCCTTCTGGAAATTGAATCCTGGCTCTTAAGCTTTGGATTTGGATATAACTTGGGAATCAAGTTACCTAGATCCCAAATCTTTTCCACGAATTTTCCTTCTCTTCTTTTAGCTTTTATCCTATCCTGCAAGTGTTTAGGGTTGAATAGAAGTCTATCCTTCCCTCTTCTTTGTATTTGCAACTTTGGCCCTTGTATTTGCATTTTGACTCTTTGTATTTGCGCTTTTTCACCTGGGCTTCAAACATGGGCTTGGATCTGGGCTTTTGGGCTCTTTAGGCTTTATTTATTGCTAAAATAACAATTTGAGGCCTGCACACAATAAATTACAAATTATTAATAAATGTGCAGAATTATATAAATAAATATGAAAATGTGACGGGTAAATATGATGATAAAATGCACTTTTCACTACCAATCACACCCCCACACTTATCTTTTTGCTCGTCCTCGAGTAAAAACAAAAAAAAAAAAAAGAAAAAGTTAATCTAACCTAACTCACTTTCGTAGGAATCACGATTGCACTTAGCACGTGCAACAAGCCGTTAAACCTCTAGGTTACCCCTAGAGGACGAGTGTTGTCTCGTGAGGGTTTTCAGCGGATTACACCCACAAAATCCATAGAAAGGAAATATTTGAATTATTATTGAAGAGACTAAGTAGTCTATAAGTTTTAGGATTATCATTTTTATTCATTCTTCAAACCTGGTCTTTATAAAGTCAATTGTTATTCATTTTAGGTAAGGATTAAAATTGAATTTCTAATATAGTCTTTTTCGTTACCAAAAGTCATACGCACCCTTGTGAATCTAGGAATTCCTTAACTTGGATTCTCATGCCTCATTATTATTTTTATAACATCATCTAATTTTCTTTCGTGTAAGTATCAAGGCTTCTTGAGGCCCTCATACCTAACTAATTGACTATTAGATGTGTTAATATATATATATATATATATATATATTTTTTGGCATGTATAACTCATCTAATTTTCTTTCGTATAAGTATCAAGGCTTCTTGAGGCCCTCATACCTAACTAATTGATTATTAGATGTTTAATACATATATTATATTACTTAGTTTTCTTAGGCTTTCTAATCCACCCATGTAGCGAACTTAAAGTCGATGACTCCCAAACCGGTTGGCTTTAGGGCACCAAGTGAGAAACACCCCGCGGACTCAAATTCGAGTGAACTAGGCCCCAAAACTAAGGACTTTATTTTATTTACTCACCTTTAGGCATGAATACTTATGCTTCTTGAGGCACATGTATCAGCTTAATTGGTGATTTTTTTTTTCTTCTTTTTTTTTTATTATTATTTTTTTTTATGAGGCACAAGGTCTTTGTCTTAGAATCCTAGATATGCATTTGGTATGCACATTTCATTAAGGTAAAAATCAAGACTAATTATTTATTCAATTTCTCCTCCTATACCTAAAATTTAAACAATTTATTTATTTTGACCAAGTTTTTAGAAATCCTAATCATGATTTTCCTAATTCTTAAAACTAACTTAGATTTCTTTCAAAAATAAGTCAAAATATTTGCAGAAATTTAACAGAGAACAAAAGAGTGACCTTTATTGATGGATCTCCGGTTACACAATCGTCTCCTTCTTCTCCACAAAGAACTTGAAATAAAAATTACAACTTTGAATAAAAATGGCTAAAGCAAACCCTAATAGTCTATAAGTTTTAGGATTATCATTTTTATTCATTCTTCAAACCTGGTCTTTATAAAGTCAATTGTTATTCATTTTAGGTAAGGATTAAAATTGAATTTCTAATATAGTCTTTTTCGTTACCAAAAGTCATACGCACCCTTGTGAATCTAGGAATTCCTTAACTTGGATTCTCATGCCTCATTATTATTTTTATAACATCATCTAATTTTCTTTCGTGTAAGTATCAAGGCTTCTTGAGGCCCTCATACCTAACTAATTGACTATTAGATGTGTTAATATATATATATATATATTTTTTTTGGCATGTATAACTCATCTAATTTTCTTTCGTATAAGTATCAAGGCTTCTTGAGGCCCTCATACCTAACTAATTGATTATTAGATGTGTTAATACATATATTATATTTCTTAGTTTTCTTAGGCTTTCTAATCCACCCATGTAGCGAACTTAAAGTCGATGACTCCCAAACCGGTTGGCTTTAGGGCACCAAGTGAGAAAACACCCCGCAGACTCAAATTCGAGTGAACTAGGCCCCAAAACTAAGGACTTTATTTTATTTACTCACCTTTAGGCATGAATACTTATGCTTCTTGAGGCACATGTATCAGCTTAATTGGTGATTTTTTTTTCTTCTTTTTTTTTATTATTATTTTTTTTTTTATGAGGCACAAGGTCTTTGTCTTAGAATCCTAGATATGCATTTGGTATGCACATTTCATTAAGGTAAAAATCAAGACTAATTATTTATTCAATTTCTCCTCCTATACCTAAAATTTAAACAATTTATTTATTTTGACCAAGTTTTTAGAAATCCTAATCATGATTTTCCTAATTCTTAAAACTAACTTAGATTTCTTTCAAAAAATAAGTCAAAATATTTCCTTTTATAACATTTTTTTTTTAATTTTTTTTTTCCAGATTTTTTTTTTTTAAAAATAAGTTTTTACCTATGTTAGTATGTTAGTAAAACCCACCCCCACACTTATCTCATGCATTGTCCTCAATGTATGAATGAATGCATATATGCATGAAACAGAACAAGGGAAGGCAGAAGTTACCTTAGGGTGGTGGTTCCGGAGGTGGTCTAATTGGTCCACGAAATGCGGCCCAAACAAGATAACGTGGTAGTTCACGGGACCTACCTTTATTTACCTCTTTTTTATTTACATATTTACAGTCCCCAGAATGAATAGGATCATGGAAGATCCTCTCGTGAAACTTACTCCCTTTACATGACCAGTCCTGGAAAATCATCACAGAGTCATGGTCTATACCTATGTCCAACAAAAGAATGTGACTTGGTAAAATGGTTGACTTGGACTCAAGAATGATAGGTTCAGGATCTAATACCGACTCAGGAAAGAAACTCAAATCAAGTAAAGGTTCAGGAGTCGGGCTAGGATCAAGAAGTGGGTCAAGTCAAGAAATTAAAACTCAAGTCTACAATCATTTTCCCACAATGGAATGTGACTCAATGTTGGTGATTCAAGTTCAGGAATGATAGGTGTGGGAATCAAAACTGACTCTAAAATATTACCTAAGTCGGGTAACAAAATAGGAGTCAATAATGATTCGGGAATTTGAACTTGATCATAGATTTGGGATCTAGGTCACATATCT
Organism: Agave tequilana; assembly: GCA_038442645.1. NCBI lineage: Eukaryota > Viridiplantae > Streptophyta > Magnoliopsida > Asparagales > Asparagaceae > Agave > Agave tequilana. The sequence goes on from JAVJIF010012302.1 coordinate 19,391, forward strand.
CATTAGTTTCAATCTCATAAAAATGGGAACTTGCCAATTTTTCCATGGGACTTTCAAAATTGCACAATTGGTCAAGTTCAATATGATCATTAAAAATGGGTGATTCAATTTCATGATCTATAGGTATGGGAATAAACGTTGGCTCAGAAATTGATCCAAATTGGGTGATGATACCGGAGTCAACATAGATTCGAAGATGGAAACTGAATCGCAAGGTTGTGGATCGGGTTCACATTCACTATCTAATTCAATCTCATTGAAATTAAAACTAGCCAATTTGTCCAAGGGTTGGGATTGGTCCAGTTCATATTGATGTGATGAAATTGAATTTTGATCAAGGTCTTCTAGATAGAATGATTCTTGGTTCCTATCAACTTGGTTGGTAAGTTCAAGAATGTTGGAAAGTCTAGAAATTTGATCATTCATTGTATCTTGCAACCGATCCACTTTTTCTTCTAACCCATCGAATAGATCAATGGTGGACTGAAACCTTGGTGATGTGGGAAAAGATGTATATGACGATAATGGTTGAACAGGTGGTTGACCATATGGCTCAGGGGTATTGAATCCCCATTGACTCTGTGAAGAGTAGTGATGATTATTCCAATCTTGTTCATAGTATTGGGACTGGGGCATGTAATGATTCGGATAAGACCAATCTGGCACACTAGGTTGGTCAAAGTTATGATATGCCGGGTTGGTAATATCCGAATAAGAGGTTGGTGTGTAATATGGATCCTCATTAAAATTGAAAAAATGTTGTTATAGGCCATATCACACAATCACAAACAAAACAAAAAGAAAACAAACAAAGAAGAAAAATTTCTAACCTAAGTTAGGGTAGATCTAGACCTAGACGACTCCTAACTGATTAGACTATCCACGGGAGGTAGGGTGCAGACTTTGACCACAAGTTAATCAGCCAGGTCAGGGCAAGAGTGGTGGGAGGTTTTCCGTCAAAGATGTTCCTTAATTAAATAACCACCACACTTCGGGCTTTCGGCCCTCAATCCCCTTCCTAGACACTGATTTGGCAAGAGTCAACTTCCAGCACTGTTCCCCCTTAGGATATCTCCTAATTGAGTCCGAGATGTCCCTAGGGCAACGTCTACTAATTTTTAAGTTAGGCTTGGGTTAGTGAGTGCTCGGGATATGATTTTTGGGCTAAGGAAGGGTGATGAAATCCCCACCTTATCTTGTTAATGGGTTATGCCCTTAAGATGAATTAGTGCAAGTGTACAAGATAAATAGATAAGAATCACTCAAAGCAGAAAATCAACCAAGAGATGAATCCTATTCTATATGCAATGCGTACGTACCTTGCTCCTCCAGCACTCTTCAACAGTAAATAAAAATAATTGAAAAGACACGTGCCTAATATGCAAACGTCTAATCAAATTTTATTTTTAACAACCAATAATTTACTGTTGAATTATTAGCAATTTACAGGTATATCACAGAACAAAACAGAATAGAGCAGTAAGCAGTAATCTCAAATTTCAGCAATCTGCAAAAACATTGAATCATAGTCCTTACTGTTGCCGCGCGTTTCCGCGGCTCTGGCCGCGGATCCGCGGCAAAACAGTGGGCTCCTGTGCTCTGCCTTCGAGGGCAGAGGCACAGGGCAGCTATATGTCCACTGCAGCTGTTGTTTTCTGTTTCCTGTTCTCCAAACCTGCAAACAGAAAAGAATAAAGAATTAGTTAAAAATTAAATTTTTTTTTGTTTTAGAGATAACTTACCGTCCCTCCCCGGCAACGGCGCCAATTTGTTGACTGATTTTTTCTGCACACAAAAATTAGAATATTAGATTAAGAATAGATCGTGCGAGGAATCAGTTCTAATCCGCGGTAGCAGGGCTATGCGGGTCGTGATCCTCAAGGAGGGACTGCGATATAAGCGTTAAGCAAGTTCTCTAAAAATTTATCTTTTTTAGTTAATTTGTTAGTCACGATGGTATTTACAAAGAAAAGTGGTATTTACAATGAGTTGTGGGAAAGAATATTGGAGAGGTGTGGATTTGATCTACAAAAAAGAAAAGAAAAGAAAAGAATAGAAAACTAACCTTGGTTGGAGAAAATATGCGAAACCTAACACTTTCTACCTTATTTCGGAGGCATTGAACGTATAAACCTTGGGATCGAACTCAGTCCGTTGTCGCATTAGGTCATCAAGCCTTGGGCAAGCATGAGTTGATACGCCTCGAGGAGGAGAACATCGCCATGGAATATCGTTGGAACCTACTAATCTTCGGTATACTTGTGGTTCGGTAAACGCTCGCGTGCTCGTCAAAGATCAACAAAAAGAAACACAGTAGAAAAGAAAGAGAAAACAAAGAAAAGCAACGACATAAGAACAAAATAAAAATTACCTTTTTATTGATTACAATGGAAGAGAAGAGAATCATCTGTCGATGTCACCCTCAACAAAGCCATTTCCCTCACTTACATAAAATTACAAAAAGAAAAGAAAACCTAGAAAACCCTAAAAATCTGAACTTTGGCCCTTTTGCTGGACGCTGGACGCTCTGTACGTTGCACTGCAGGGGATATTTATAGGTGCAGAAGGCCGAGGAGTCCTGGATGAACTTGCCCACGAAATCTGGTACTCTGAATCATCCATTTTGCCGCGGAAACGCCGCGGAAACGCGGCACTTTAGTGGCTTCTGGCCGCGCGCTTTGGCGCGTGGCCTCTCCTGGTCCGTCCATCTGGGATTTTCCTTCTGGAAATTGAATCCTGGCTCTTAAGCTTTGGATTTGGATATAACTTGGGAATCAAGTTACCTAGATCCCAAATCTTTTCCACGAATTTTCCTTCTCTTCTTTTAGCTTTTATCCTATCCTGCAAGTGTTTAGGGTTGAATAGAAGTCTATCCTTCCCTCTTCTTTGTATTTGCAACTTTGGCCCTTGTATTTGCATTTTGACTCTTTGTATTTGCGCTTTTTCACCTGGGCTTCAAACATGGGCTTGGATCTGGGCTTTTGGGCTCTTTAGGCTTTATTTATTGCTAAAATAACAATTTGAGGCCTGCACACAATAAATTACAAATTATTAATAAATGTGCAGAATTATATAAATAAATATGAAAATGTGACGGTAAATATGATGATAAAAATGCACTTTTCACTACCAATCACACCCCCACACTTATCTTTTTGCTCGTCCTCGAGTAAAAACAAAAAAAAAAAAAGAAAAAGTTAATCTAACCTAACTCACTTTCGTAGGAATCACGATTGCACTTAGCACGTGCAACAAGCCGTTAAACCTCTAGGTTACCCTAGAGGACGAGTGTTGTCTCGTGAGGGTTTTCAGCGGATTACACCCACAAAATCCATAGAAAGGAAAATATTTGAATTATTATTGAAGAGACTAAGTAGTCTATAAGTTTTAGGATTATCATTTTTATTCATTCTTCAAACCTGGTCCTTTATAAAGTCAATTGTTATTCATTTTAGGTAAGGATTAAAATTGAATTTCTAATATAGTCTTTTTCGTTACCAAAAGTCATACGCACCCTTGTGAATCTAGGAATTCCTTAACTTGGATTCTCATGCCTCATTATTATTTTTATAACATCATCTAATTTTCTTTCGTGTAAGTATCAAGGCTTCTTGAGGCCCTCATACCTAACTAATTGACTATTAGATGTGTTAATATATATATATATATATATTTTTTGGCATGTATAACTCATCTAATTTTCTTTCGTATAAGTATCAAGGCTTCTTGAGGCCCTCATACCTAACTAATTGATTATTAGATGTGTTAATACATATATTATATTACTTAGTTTTCTTAGGCTTTCTAATCCACCCATGTAGCGAACTTAAAGTCGATGACTCCCAAACCGGTTGGCTTTAGGGCACCAAGTGAGAAACACCCCGCGGACTCAAATTCGAGTGAACTAGGCCCCAAAACTAAGGACTTTATTTTATTTACTCACCTTTAGGCATGAATACTTATGCTTCTTGAGGCACATGTATCAGCTTAATTGGTGATTTTTTTTTCTTCTTTTTTTTTTATTATTATTTTTTTTTATGAGGCACAAGGTCTTTGTCTTAGAATCCTAGATATGCATTTGGTATGCACATTCATTAAGGTAAAAATCAAGACTAATTATTTATTCAATTTCTCCTCCTATACCTAAAATTTAAACAATTTATTTATTTTGACCAAGTTTTTAGAAATCCTAATCATGATTTTCCTAATTCTTAAAACTAACTTAGATTTCTTTCAAAAAATAAGTCAAAATATTTGCAGAAATTTAACAGAGAACAAAAGAGTGACCTTTATTGATGGATCTCCGGTTACACAATCGTCTCCTTCTTCTCCACAAAGAACTTGAAATAAAAATTACAACTTTGAATAAAATGGCTAAAGCAAACCCTAATAGTCTATAAGTTTTAGGATTATCATTTTATTCATTCTTCAAACCTGGTCTTTATAAAGTCAATTGTTATTCATTTTAGGTAAGGATTAAAATTGAATTTCTAATATAGTCTTTTTCGTTACCAAAAGTCATACGCACCCTTGTGAATCTAGGAATTCCTTAACTTGGATTCTCATGCCTCATTATTATTTTTATAACATCATCTAATTTTCTTTCGTGTAAGTATCAAGGCTTCTTGAGGCCTCATACCTAACTAATTGACTATTAGATGTGTTAATATATATATATATATTTTTTTTTGGCATGTATAACTCATCTAATTTTCTTTCGTATAAGTATCAAGGCTTCTTGAGGCCCTCATACCTAACTAATTGATTATTAGATGTGTTAATACATATATTATATTTCTTAGTTTTCTTAGGCTTTCTAATCCACCCATGTAGCGAACTTAAAGTCGATGACTCCCAAACCGGTTGGCTTTAGGGCACCAAGTGAGAAAACACCCCGCAGACTCAAATTCGAGTGAACTAGGCCCCAAAACTAAGGACTTTATTTTATTTACTCACCTTTAGGCATGAATACTTATGCTTCTTGAGGCACATGTATCAGCTTAATTGGTGATTTTTTTTTCTTCTTTTTTTTTTATTATTATTTTTTTTTTATGAGGCACAAGGTCTTTGTCTTAGAATCCTAGATATGCATTTGGTATGCACATTTCATTAAGGTAAAAATCAAGACTAATTATTTATTCAATTTCTCCTCCTATACCTAAAATTTAAAACATTTATTTATTTTGACCAAGTTTTTAGAAATCCTAATCATGATTTTCCTAATTCTTAAAACAAACTTAGATTTCTTTCAAAAAATAAGTCAAAATATTTCCTTTTTATAACATTTTTTTTTTAATTTTTTTTTTTCAGATTTTTTTTTTTTTTTAAAAATAAGTTTTTACCTATGTTAGTATGTTAGTAAAACCCACCCCCACACTTATCTCATGCATTGTCCTCAATGTATGAATGAATGCATATATGCATGAAACAGAACAAGGGAAGGCAGAAGTTACCTTAGGGTGGTGGTTCCGGAGGTGGTCTAATTGGTCCACGAAATGCGGCCCAAACAAGATAACGTGGTAGTTCACGGGACCTACCTTTATTTACCTCTTTTTTATTTACATATTTACAGTCCCCAGAATGAATAGGATCATGGAAGATCCTCTCGTGAAACTTACTCCCTTTACATGACCAGTCCTGGAAAATCATCACAGAGTCATGGTCTATACCTATGTCCAACAAAAGAATGTGACTTGGTAAAATGGTTGACTTGGACTCAAGAATGATAGGTTCAGGATCTAATACCGACTCAGGAAAGAAACTCAAATCAAGTAAAGGTTCAGGAGTCGGGCTAGGATCAAGAAGTGGGTCCAAGTCAAGAAATTAAAACTCAAGTCTACAATCATTTTCCCACAATGGAATGTGACTCAATGTTGGTGATTCAAGTTCAGGAATGATAGGTGTGGGAATCAAAACTGACTCTAAAATATTACCTAAGTCGGGTAACAAAATAGGAGTCAATAATGATTCGGGAATTTGAACTTGATCATAGATTTGGGAATCTAGGTCACATATCTCATTAGTTTCAATCTCATAAAAATGGGAACTTGCCAATTTTTCCATGGGACTTTCAAAATTGCACAATTGGTCAAGTTCAATATGATCATTAAAAATGGGTGATTCAATTTCATGATCTATAGGTATGGGAATAAACGTTGGCTCAGAAAATTGATCCAAATTGGGTGATGATACCGAGTCAACATAGATTCGAAGATGGAAACTGAATCGCAAGGTTGTGGATCGGGTCACATTCACTATCTAATTCAATCTCATTGAAATTAAAACTAGCCAATTTGTCCAAGGGTTGGGATTGGTCCAGTTCATATTGATGTGATGAAATTGAATTTTGATCAAGGTCTTCTAGATAGAATGATTCTTGGTTCCTATCAACTTGGTTGGTAAGTTCAAGAATGTTGGAAAGTCTAGAAATTTGATCATTCATTGTATCTTGCAACCGATCCACTTTTTCTTCTAACCCATCGAATAGATCAATGGTGGACTGAAACCTTGGTGATGTGGGAAAAGATGTATATGACGATAATGGTTGAACAGGTGGTTGACCATATGGCTCAGGGGTATTGAATCCCCATTGACTCTGTGAAGAGTAGTGATGATTATTCCAATCTTGTTCATAGTATTGGGACTGGGGCATGTAATGATTCGGATAAGACCAATCTGGCACACTAGGTTGGTCAAAGTTATGATATGCCGGGTTGGTAATATCCGAATAAGAGGTTGGTGTGTAATATGGATCCTCATTAAAATTGAAAAAATTGTTGTTATAGGCCATATCACACAATCACAAACAAAACAAAAAGAAAACAAACAAAGAAGAAAAATTTCTAACCTAAGTTAGGGTAGATCTAGACCTAGACGACTCCTAACTGATTAGACTATCCACGGGAGGTAGGGTGTAGACTTTGACCACAAGTTAATCAGCCAGGTCAGGGCAAGAGTGGTGGGAGGTTTTCCGTCAAAGATGTTCCTTAATTAAATAACCACCACACTTCGGGCTTTCGGCCCTCAATCCCCTTCCTAGACACTGATTTGACAAGAGTCAACTTCCAGCACTGTTCCCCCTTAGGATAATCTCCTAATTGAGTCCGAGATGTCCCTAGGGCCAACGTCTACTAATTTTTAAGTTAGGCTTGGGTTAGTGAGTGCTCGGGATATGATTTTTGGGCTAAGGAAGGGTGATGAAATCCCCACCTTATCTTGTTAATGGGTTATGCCCTTAAGATGAATTAGTGCAAGTGTACAAGATAAATAGATAAGAATCACTCAAAGCAGAAAATCAACCAAGAGATGAATCCTATTCTATATGCAATGCGTACGTACCTTGCTCCTCCAGCACTCTTCAACAGTAAATAAATAAATTGAAAAGACACGTGCCTAATATGCAAACGTCTAATCAAATTTTATTTTTAACAACCAATAATTTACTGTTGAATTATTAGCAATTTACAGGTATATCACAGAACAAAACAGAATAGAGCAGTAAGCAGTAATCTCAAATTTCAGCAATCTGCAAAAACATTGAATCAGTAGTCCTTACTGTTGCCGCGTTTCCGCGGCTCTGGCCGCGGATCCGCGGCAAAACAGTGGGCTCCTGTGCTCTGCCTTCGAGGGCAGAGGCACAGGGCAGCTATATGTCCACTGCAGCTGTTGTTTTCTGTTTCCTGTTCTCCAAACCTGCAAACAGAAAAGAATAAAGAATTAGTTAAAAATTAAATTTTTTTTGTTTAGAGATAACTTACCGTCCCTCCCCGGCAACGGCGCCAATTTGTTGACTGATTTTTTCTGCACACAAAAATTAGAATATTAGATTAAGAATAGATCGTGCGAGGAATCAGTTCTAATCCGCGGTAGCAGGGCTATGCGGGTCGTGATCCTCAAGGAGGGACTGCGATATAAGCGTTAAGCAAGTTTCTCTAAAAATTTATCTTTTTTAGTTAATTTGTTAGTCACGATGGTATTTACAAAGAAAAGTGGTATTTACAATGAGTTGTGGGAAAGAATATTGGAGAGGTGTGGATTTGATCTACAAAAAAGAAAAGAAAAGAAAAGAATAGAAAACTAACCTTGGTTGGAGAAAATATGCGAAACCTAACACTTTCTACCTTATTTCGGAGGCATTGAACGTATAAACCTTGGGATCGAACTCAGTCCGTTGTCGCATTAGGTCATCAAGCCTTGGGCAAGCATGAGTTGATACGCCTCGAGGAGGAGAACATCGCCATGGAATATCGTTGGAACCTACTAATCTTCGGTATACTTGTGGTTCGGTAAACGCTCGCGTGCTCGTCAAAGATCAACAAAAGAAACACAGTAGAAAAGAAAGAGAAAACAAAGAAAAGCAACGACATAAGAACAAAATAAAAATTACCTTTTTATGATTACAATGGAAGAGAAGAGAATCATCTGTCGATGTCACCCTCAACAAAGCCATCTCACTCACTTACATAAAAATTACAAAAAGAAAAGAAAACCTAGAAAAACCCTAAAAATCTGAACTTTGGCCCTTTTGCTGGACGCTGGACGCTCTGTACGTTGCACTGCAGGGGATATTTATAGGTGCAGAAGGCGAGGAGTCCTGGATGAACTTGCCCACGAAATCTGGTACTCTGAATCATCCATTTTGCCGCGGAAACGCCGCGGAAACGCGGCACTTTAGTGGCTTCTGGCCGCGCGCTTTGGCGCGTGGCCTCTCCTGGTCCGTCCATCTGGGATTTTCCTTCTGGAAATTGAATCCTGGCTCTTAATCTTTGGATTTGGATATAACTTGGGAATCAAGTTACCTAGATCCCAAATCTTTTCCACGAATTTTCCTTCTCTTCTTTTAGCTTTTATCCTATCCTGCAAGTGTTTAGGGTTGAATAGAAGTCTATCCTTCCCTCTTCTTTGTATTTGCAACTTTGGCCCTTGTATTTGCATTTTGACTCTTTGTATTTGCGCTTTTTCACCTGGGCTTCAAACATGGGCTTGGATCTGGGCTTTTGGGCTCTTTAGGCTTTATTTATTGCTAAAATAACAATTTGAGGCCTGCACACAATAAATTACAAATTATTAATAAATGTGCAGAATTATATAAATAAATATGAAAATGTGACGGTAAATATGATGATAAAAATGCACTTTTCACTACCAATCAATATGCATTAATCCAGTGTCCACGCAGTCTGTACATCTTCAACAACCAATTGTCTTCTTCTTCTAAATGATATTTTGCATTCATCAGTCGCCATTGCTCCTCGCATGTGCTTATATCACGGGAGGTGTACCAATGATGGAAATCAGAGACCATATCTTCTCCATACTTGTTTGTCATCGGGATTTGTTGCTCGGCAATATGTTTCCGTACATGCCAGAAACAGTACCGGTGCCGAGTAGTTGAAAAAACCATCTTGATGGCATCACTAATCTGGGCATCCTGATCAGTAATAATCAACTTTGGTGCAACTCCATGCATGCACTTGAGCCATTTTTGGAATAGCCACACAAACGTATCCCCTGCTCATCAGCAAGCAATGCACAGCCAAACAAAATTGACTGTCGATGATGATTTACTCCAGTGAATGGAGCAAATGGCAAACTCAAGTGATTAGTGCTGTATGTTGTGTCAAAAACGATCACATCACAGAACCTCAAATACAAAGAAATAGCTCTTCGATCAGCCCAAAAAATGCTTCTAAGTGTGCCCACATTATCAACTTCACTTGCAAAGAAAAATTCTGGATCGGTCTCGGCTTTCTCTTGAAAATATTTGATGATCGCAATAAACTCATGGCCAATGTTATTTCTACGTTGACGAGTAAAATCAATAACTTGTTGCAGGCTTACTTCTTCACAACCTTCTCCGTGGCTCATTGCATTCACAACACGGGAAATATTTGAAGGGCGCATTCCCACATCAATCAAATTGCTCATAATATTTCTGCTATTTTTTTATCGATGTATCTGGTGCAAGTAATGGTGGTGTACCTTATCCGAGCTTGACAATTCATGTGAATGAGAATCAACAAATTTGGTGACAACACAATATCTTTTATCAAATAAAAAACGAAGACGGACATGCATCTCAGCAGGACATGCTACTTTAATGTCAATTCGACGGTGCACTGTAAGCCCCTCTTGTCTTTTGTCACACAACTTCTTCACACCCTCCTTATTGCAGCAAAATTTCTGCAAATAACTTCATGAGGAGGCCTCCGTGACTTATCTATTCCTTTTCTTCTAACGCCAAAACCTCTGTTCCTTGCATAAGAATTGTAAAAATTGTATGCTTCTACATCCGTGAAAAACTGTTTCCCTCAAAAAATATTTGAGCTTCCAGACATTTCTCCATGTGCATTCAGATCTTACAAAACAAATTGACGAACTATATAAATATAAATATTTTTTTAAATATTACATGTCTGAACTGTAATTACTAAAACTGCGACCAAGATCGCAGATGTAATAAAATCTATATAACTTCTTACTAAAAGGCTGCGATCGTAGTCGCAGTTTTCCATATGAGCAGATTTTTTAAAAACCTGAATAATAACTGTGCAACTCTCTAATGAATATATACTGCGACCTTAAGACACTTCTTAAGATTTAGTGTATAAACTGAATATAATTGACATAGAAACGTGTAAGAATTATAACAATAAGGAATGCGACTTAGATCGCAGTTACAAAAATAGCTTTTACAGCCGGAGATTATTTTAAAATCAAACTGCGACCGTGTTCGCAGTTCTTAAACTTTAGAACAAGTGAATATTTTGTTCTGTAAAACGAAATATATGTCGCAGTTCCATATATGCTACAGAGAAAGCTTCCACATTTAAGAAATTGCGAGAAAAAATGACACAATAAAAACCTGTTAATCAGCATGCAAAGATGTCAACCCTTCAATACTTTCAATATTCTTAGAGAAAGTTAAAGCAGATGATATATCCTCCATATTTAGATCGGGAGATAGAGATCGCTTACGACTGCGACCAGAATTGGCAGGGGAAGTAGACTGCTCTGACGTCGACATTAAATAAAAAAAAGAAAAATCTGCTTTGAAAATCGATATTTTCAAAGAAAACTTTATGGCAGGCTAGAAAAGGAGAACCTAAATCCGACAAAGAGCGGTAAAAAAATAGGAAAAAAATAATAATAAATAATAACCTAAATCTTATAAAGAGCGGTAAAAAAGGGGGGGAAATAACAATAAACAATAATCTAAATCTGACAACAAGCGGTAAAAAATTGGGGGAAAAAATAATAATAAACAATAACGGCGCGAGTACCTTTTACCAAGGGGTATTTAGTAATTTAACTTGTTCCTATAAGTAGGGCGCAACTTAGTGGGGTGGCAAATATTGAGCCACGTCACCGCAGGCTGAGAGAGTCTCTCAGCCGTCAGCTGATATACATTTTTCTCTCTATATATATGTATATATATATATGTATATATATATGTATATACATGTAATGTATATATATATATATATATATATATATATATATATATATATATATATATATATAATATATATATATATATATATATATGTATGTATGTATATACATGTACGTGTATGTATGTATATACATGTACGTGTATGTACATATATATACATGTACGTATATGTATGTATATTTATATGTACGTATATATACACACACACACACATAATCACCTAGAGGGAGTTGAATAGGTGATGGCTAATAAATATGCTGAAATTAAAATAATAAAAATTACTAAACTTAACCAAATCGACAATTAAGAAACGAAATCATATACCCGGTGAAGGGCGCTGAACTTCTCCTCATAATTCCTCTTAAAATAATAGCTAAGTTGTACAATTGCTTTCTTGATATAAAGAGACTTCAAACGAACAATCTTGCAAGATTAATAAATCAACAATTACAATAGTGCAGTAAATATAATAGAGAGTTAAAGAGATCAAGCGAGATATCCAATCGTAACATAAGGAATTGTTATCGACGTTCGAGCCACTTGCTCTACATCCCTGCCTTCACCCAATGAAGGATACCACTATAATCAACTTGAATACAACTTAAACTCAATCCCCCAAGAACCGGAGTCACAACCTGACTCACTACCCTCCATCCAAGAGAAACTCTCACATAACAAAAATTACAAAACTTGATGATCTTCACAAGATCACAAATACTCTGTATTATAACTTCTCTATAACTCAGAGTATGGAATTGATAGTTCAAAAAAAGTGTGAGAGAAAAAGAAAAATAAGATTGAATAGCATAAGAAACTTTTGTAGAGCATTTTTGTAAACTTTGATTGATTTTCTTAATTGATTGATGCAAACACTCTCTAATCACTCCTATATATAGGAAAATGTTAGAGAACATTACTCACTAAATAGAAGTAATAAAAAACATGTTAAAAACATAAAATAAATATTGAAAATAAATCTCAAGTTTAGATAAGAAAATAGCCGTTGGGAGACAAAACATGCTAGTTAATTGCCTGGCTATTGATAACTATACATGCTTGTCGACAGGCATGGCTCCATCAGTCACATTTTTCAAAACTGCACAAGAATTGTCGACAACTAGGGTTGGTTGCCGACAGACTGAGACAATCTCAGTCTCTATTCACTCAACTATCGACAACTTCTTTTGGTTGTCGACAGACTGAGCTCAGACTTAGTCTCTGTTAAGCCCCATGTAGACAACTAGTGTTTGCTGTCGACAACTATTGTTTGCTATCGATCGCTGAGATGTACTCAGCCCTGTGCACCCATGTATCAGCAGATGACAACTATACTCGGTTATCGACTGTCATAGTACACTGGACAGTTATAAATCTTGATTTTAAAATTATTTTGTAATATAATTAAATATATTATTTTAAACATATTTTTGAGTACAAATGGACATGATCAAAACATGTTTTAAACATTAAAAAAATAAAAATATTTGTGTATATGTTTAAACTTAACTTTTTAAAATATAAAACCATAATCTAAAAATCTTGAAATTATTTTGAAAAACCTTTGTGTGTGGTTCTCTTGAGCATCAATTCTCTACTCTAAATTTTTAACAAAACTAAATATCTTACTATATATTACAGTATATTCATCTTCAAAATTTTCAAGTGGACTTCTCTAAATTGTCTTCTTGAGTTTGAATCCATACTTTAATTGATCTTGTTGAATTAATCTTGAATATTTCAATATCTCTTTTTGAAGATAAGCATCTCACTCTTGAAAACCTATATACATAAAAACACTTTGAATATAATTAGTACCACTAAACTATATGAGTTTTAGAATCATCAAAATAAATAGTGATTGTACCCTTGGGCCAACAATATACACACATATATATAAATATGTGTGTGTGTGTGTGTGTGTGTGTCTATATATATCATTCGATGCATGGGTAAAAAGGCTTGGAATTGTTTGATTTTTCCTGACTAGTCTAATTAGAGTATGTAAATAAAGATGAATGAAGCTTAATTTGAAAATCGTTTTCATAAAGTCATTTCCCTGTATATATGTGTGAGTGTGTGCGCTCGCGCACATATATTCTGCAAATTTATATATTTAATTTTGTAAATATATTCATTTGCTAACTAAAATTTGCACCACTACACATGTAACTAAATTTCTTAATTCTTTGTGTCTCAACATTTTAACACTAATATTTATTTCATCATTACTTGAGAAAAGGATCTTGTGAGTATCAGTATAGATGATATTTATCTGCAATCATGCAAGACGAAGAAAAGATGGATGAAACTTATATTCAAAACTCGATCTCATATACTAATACTTTTCCATGCAAATTATGTTGCCCTAAAAACTCATCACTAGTTTTGATGATGACTAACTCATGTAGTTATAGTACTAATGATCTCGTATTATTTTAGTTTCAGATTTATTCAAGATCATGGTTTAGTGTTTAGCTTCAACAAGAGACTAAAAGTCTAAGTTTTGAAACTAACTAGTATTGATTTAATAGCTCAAGCATGAAGATCATATAAAGTACTCAAGAAGGAGTCTAACTCAAAAGAATCAAGTTTGATCGACTCAAGATGAAGAAGAATATCATTTCAAGAAGAAGACTCTAATTTGTAAGGATATTTAGATTTTTTTGTAAAATTTAGATTAGACTTGATTGCTCAAGCTTATACACACACATAAAAGTTTGATATTAATTTTCAAGATCAAGTATATTTGGTTTTGTTTTAACCTGTTTACGTTTTTATATTTAACATTTTAGAAAACACAAGTTTTATTTCAAAATGGATTTTATCTTAAAAGGAAGTTTACATGTTTGCAATATGTGTCGATTTTTTAAATCTCACATATTTGTGCTCAAAATGTATTTATATAAACTTATTTTTGTGAAATTTATAGAAATTTATTTGGATTCAAAAGAAAAACAATGTTTAAGTTTATGTTTTAAGTTTTTATCTTTATATAGACAACCCATTAAAACTGTGAACAACCCACTAGAGCAATCAATAGACTTCATTACAGAGCTGTCGGCAGGGTGTTACAAAGAGCAGGGTTTCAGTATTTTGGAGCTCTGTCGACAGTTTGCTTCAGCTGTCGAAAACTGATACAACCGTGTATCAGTTAGCTATCGATGAATAAACTTCGCAATAGCTAAAATTATAGCCACTGCACACAGAGTTGTCGACAGCTCTCTTGGACTGTCGACAATGATATTAATTTGTTCAATTTATATTTCAAAACTAAAACGTGTACTTTGTGTTAATCTTCTTGTTTTGACTTTTCTAATGATTATTTTTGGTAATCCTATAATAGGGATATTGTTCATAACCCTAACCGTATAGTTTTTGAGTTTTATAATTTACATCTATTCAAAAAAATGAAAGATTTTCAAATTTCTATTCAAAGTTTAAGTTTTAGAGGTTTGAAAACAAGTTTAAAGAGAAGTTTCGTTTTAGCTACAATTTTCTTATCTTCAAAGAAGTATTTCCAATTGTTTTCTCAAAAGTTTGAATTCTAAATTTCCAAGTTTTCTCATACAAGCTTGAGTCATCTTCTCTATCTACTCTATAGAAGCCTTGTTTTGTGAGAAAATTCATTATTTGTGGTCAAGAAGATATCACCAAGTATTTCAACCTTTGTTCTACAATTTGTTGGAGGTTGTGGCCTCGGAGTGAGCTTGCGGACTCTTGTATTGTGTTCTTGCGAGAACAAGTAAGGAAACTTGTAGGTATTGTAGTGAAAATCCTTTATTATGGTGAAAGCGGGAGCGTAGAGCAAGTTGCTCAAACTTTGAAATAATTCTCTTGTGTTTGCGATGGCTCTATTTTCTTTCTACTCTACTCTACTCTTCTCATTTGTCTCTCTCCTCTCTCTCTATAATATATATAATATATATATATATATATATAATATATATATAATATATCTATATATATATATATATATATATATATATATATATATATATATATATATATATATATCTTGCTTGTTCATAATCATCTATCTTTTATGCTTGATATAGTTTGTATGCTTACACTTTTTGAATCAAGAGGCTATTAAAGTACCTTAACTCTTATTCAAGAGGAATCTCAAGGAAAACTTATAGGGCCCTTCACCGAAAATTCGGCTTCACTTCTTGGTCACTATTTATAGTAGTTGAAGTTTTAAATTTTGCAATTGATTAGCAATTCACCTATTCACCCTCTCTAGATGATTTTAATTGGTACCAGAGCTTGGTGCTTTTGATATTTTATTTAACCACCATAAAGAGATCCTATTTTTGCTAATTACTATTTTTGCTACACACATGTGACCAATAGATCTATAGATTGTCCACTCAAGTTTGATAGTCTTAACTTTCCTATTTAGAAAGTTAAGATGTCTCTCTTCCTTAAATCACAAGGAAGTAGAGTGGCCAAAGTAATTACAAGAGAATTTATTGAACCCGCATTTGGTGATAATGACACTGGTCCATAGCACCTTCAAAGAATATGAAGCCAATGCAAAGGCATCATATACTTTGATGCAATCACTCAATGATGATGATCTATCTCGGTCATCGATTGCACATCGATCTATGATATATGATAATGTTTGACCACTACATATGAAGGCACTCCACAAGTGATGAAAGCAAAAATTAATTTGTTTAATTCACAATATGGTAGATTTATATGCTTGACCGTGAATCAATTGATGAAATGCTTACCTGGTTTACCGCAATTACTAATGAACTTATTTCTTTGGGTAAACCCATTGCAAATGATCAAAAGGTGTGAAAGATCCTTAGAGCACCTTTCGAATCTTGAGAGATAAAAACTACCACCTTAAAAGAGCTCAACGACAAAGAGAAAAAAACACTTTACCGATTTCCTGGGGGACTTGAAGAGGAGATGAAGGCAAGCGAATATCGTGAGTCACATAAGAAGATTGGTGTTGCGTTCAGCCCTCTTCAGGAGAACACAAGAAAAAAAATTGCGACTCCAACCGTCTCGGATGATGAGCAAGAAGATGATGAAGAACTCACTATCCTGATGAAGAACATGAGAAGAATGTACCATAAGAATGAAAGGAGAAGTAGCCCAATAAAAAAAAGCAAGATAAAAGCAATGAAAATCGCCACTTGGGATACAGATAGTGGATCCGAAAGTGAGGATGATTCCGCACACATGTGTTTCGTGGTTCAAGGGATGATCCCCTTGAGGTAATTTCGAAATCTATTTAGACTGTGATGATATTAGCATTGAATAATTAGGAGAAGCATTTGAACAACTTTCTGATAATTGTGTGTTTGCTCAAAAAGAAATTTTTAAAATTGAAGAAAGAAATGAGGTTTTGCAAAATCAATTAAAAATAAGTTCAAAAGAAAATATATCTATTTCTCTCGAAAATATCAAAAAGAATTTTGATGTTTATAAAGTTTCTTTTAAAGCAAAAACTCTTAATTTTGATAAAAATGAGATTTGTGTTTTAAAGAATAGAGTTGATTATTTGGGCTCAATTTTGAACCATTGTGCTTTTGACCATAAGAGATGCGAATTCTTATTTCAAAAAAAAATAAGCTTTCACACATTCACATACATGACACAACATGCACAAACACATCATACTCACAATATGCCCATGTGTATTACAGTTCACATTATGGCCGCAAAGGTCACCTTGCTAAGTTTTGCTTTCATAGAATAAATATTTCATATAAAAATATTTGGGGTTAGAAATGCTAACATTCAAGGACCCAAGAAGATGTGGGTATCAAAATCTACACAAATTATATATGATGTAGGTGTGAGCTCTCTAAAAACTTGAGAGAGTTTTGGTACCTTAGTGGTGGATGCAAATTGGAACTTGATGGATAAATCAATTTAGGGTCTATTGGTTGTCGTAATTTGCCATAATTCGTAAGTCGTAATTGGTAAAGTTTTTTTGGTTTAAATGAGTTACATGAATATAAGTTTTATGATGTTTGGTTGGTAAAATAAATTTATAAGTGAGAAAGTGTATTGTGTTTTACGGTGTTTGGTTGTCGTAATGTGTAACACATAAGTGAAAAAATTGACCACAAAATAACTATTGGGTGATTTAAAAAATTTAATATTGCAAGTAAATACTAAAATGCTAAATATTAGAAAAAAATTAATATTAACATAAAAAATAATACAAATTTACATGACCACAAAATTAACTGTAACTAGGCTGTAATGAGTGGTAATTGGGTTGCAAGTGTGCGGTAGTTGAGTTGTGTAAGTCTTTTATGAATTACGGTTTAACAAACGCCGTGGTTGTAATTGGGTTGTAAGTCATTTATGAATTACGGACTTTTACGACTTTTATGACGAAACAAATAGCCTCTTAGTGCATCACTATCAGGAGTTTTGGTGAAAAGACCACTTTGATTTAGAAAAATAGAGATTAGTCTTATTGGTATCGTTAACTATCTCTATCCTCTATTTAATTTATATATGTTTTAATTCGTTGCTTATAAGCATATGTGTTTTTATTTTAACTATATATTTGAATGCAAATTTTGTTAGAACTTATGATATACTTGTATAGCTTTTGAGATAAACTCCTTGATTTCGCGCCTAACATGATTCATAGTCTTTGTGTACTTAATTCTAGCTTAGTTATATGTGCATATTCTTATTTTGATGATTCTTGCATTTATATATGCAATCTTTGAAAATAATTTATTTTAAAATTGATATAGTTTTTGAATCAAATTCACTATTTTCTTTACATGATAGTATTTTCAAATTATTTTCAACTATTTTTAACTAAATATTTTTAAAATATTTTACGCTTAGTGGGCGGTTGGTTGGGTGATCATGCCTTGTATAGTTATTTCTTTGCATGCACATGCAGGTTGGTGATAACAATGAGCTATACACATGATTCACATGATATTTAATTTTTGTATACTCATTCACGTTTATCTATATATGTATGCCTTAAATTTTAATTGATTTAAATTTTATTGGTATTCAAGTGGTATTGATATTCATACATATATATGAGTTGATTGATTGTTCATGTTCAACAATGCCCATACATGTTTCTTATAGCACAATTGTCACATGCTAAGCTTAATTTCAGTTTAATTGGTATTTTTTTCAAATGCACTCATTTTATTCTTAACAAGCTTATGCACTTGTTTATTAGTGTTTCAAAAAGAGAGAATCATCTTTCAATTGGTGTTTTAATTTCAATTAGTATAAATGTTTTAGTTTCAATTGGAATAAATTATTTTTTTAAAGTGATATCAATATTTCCAATTTCAACTGGAATCAATTGTTTTAATTTCAATCGGTATCAATACTTTAAATCTCAATTGGTATTAGTATCTAAAAATTTCATCTGATATTTGATTCCAAATAGTATCTAAAATATTTGCATGATGAAAAATTAGTTTTTCATAGCTTAAATTTCAATTGGTATCACTTTCAATTAGTATTAATTATTGCAATTGGTATATATTTTGTTTTGCAAATTAGTATCTTTATTTCAAATGATATTCATGTTTTAAATTTCAATTGATGTCTCCTTCTACTTAGTTTTCAATTGATATCTATGCTCAAAAGTGTTGATATGATTGTCTATATGCAAGGGGAGCTAATTTAACATCTCTTCTAAGTATAAATTTGTGATGTGTGTATTGTATAAAGAAGAGCTTGACATCTCTTCTCTATATGGTACACGTATGATGTGGGAGCTTAACATCTCTGTTTATATATTGTATATTATACTTATACAGTTTAGGGCTTACTCAACCCTTCTCCATGTAATGCATGTATGCATGGAGAGTTTGTAGGTAGTCGCTTAGAGGGGGTGAATAGGTGACTAGCTAATCTAATGCAAAATAAATGCGGAATTAAAACTATTAATGCAAAGTAAAACTATTAAGCTAAACACACTAAGTATAACACAAGAGTGTAACTGAATTTTCAGTGAAGGGCTCTGGACTATCTCCTCAAGATTCCTCTAGATTAAGTGTTGAGGTGCTACTATGGCTCTCTGATTGAATACAAGTGTGAGCAAACAATCTCAAGCATATAACAATTAAGTACAAGATATATCAAGCATATAAAGAGATAAGCAATGTAAGCATGAAAGATATATAAATACAAGCGAGAGATAGAGAGAGCAATCACAAACACGAGAGAATTATTTCGAGGTTCGAGCACCCTTACTCTACGTCCCGCCTTCAACATTATGAAAAATTTTCACTAGAATCAATCCCACTAGATCACTCGGTGCCGCAACACCTTCAACGAGTTCATACTAGAACCCTTGGACTCACTAGTCCCTCTCCTTGTTCCCGCCCGCAAGAACAACACACGCAAGCACACTAGCTTGCCGAGACCGCACCTCTACACCAAGCTCCCACAAGAACTCGAAACAACACGAACCCGCAAGTTCGCCTCCTAAAATACAAGATGAAACACTTTGGTGATCTCTACACATGGATCACCTAAAAATACTCTGACAACAAAGCTCCTATAGGATTAATATAGCAATGGAAAGCTCAAGTATGTGTGAGAAAAACTAGGATAGATTTGTGGTGAAAAACTCAAGAAATCTCTTTGAACATCACTCTTGAAAACTCTCCTTTTGATATGAAAGTTTTTGCTCTAAAATAAGTGGAGAAAACCTCTACAAGAGACGGGAAAAACTAATTTTGAAATTCTCCAAAAATCTTGTCTGAAACAACCCAAATAGCCCCAATTTATACTCAAAAAACTAAGCGTTGGGGTCAAAGTCAGCAGAAAACTCTGCTGTCGGTCACCCGGCCAACGGTCATATTTTTTATCGTTGCAGACTGCCGGTCGACCGCCCAGTCGACGTGCTTTTGACCTATCGGTCGACCGCCCGGTCGACCGAGCCAGATCCAGAGAGCACAGCTCTCTGGACTGTCGACCGGTCGGTCGACCGGGATCCTAGAAGTTGACCGCCCGGTCGACCGGCCCTCAAGTCAAACTGGTTGTGCACGTTTTGTGCACATCAGTCGACCGCCTGGTCGACCGACTTCTGCCACGGGAGACGGCAGAAGGCCTGGCCAGACATTTTTTAGATTAAAAACTTGGTCTTTTTAACTCCAATAAAATCCTATAAATTCTCATAAATTTCACAAAAATAAGTTCTTTAAAATACTTTGAAGTACAAATATGTGTGATCAAAAATCAACACATGTTACAAACTTTTTGAACCATTTTTGTAATATAGAAATTTTGCCTTAAATAAAAATCTGTATTTTTCAAAATCATCTCCAAATTGAAAAATGATTTTTTTCAAAACTTCTCCAAATACAAAAATAAGATATTTTAAACACTTTGAAGCTTAGAGTGTATGGATATGATTCAATACACATATGAGATGAAATATCTATGTTTTGACAATAAGCTTTAAAATAAGTTTTGATAAATCCAAAACTCAAAACACATGATATAGGAAAATCAAATAAGTTTTTCTAAACATTTGAATCAGCAATGTATATGGATAAAATCCAAAACATATACAAACCATATAAACTCATTTTGATGAACACTATTCATGAAACATAAAGATATATACTATGAAGCTCAAAAATCAAAACGGTATTTTCTAAAGTCAAAACTATTTTATTACAACATATAAATTTTGTTTGTGTGTGTATATGAGCTTGAGTAATCCATAACTAATCTATCCTTTATATTTTATCTAAAAATAAATCTTATCACTTACAAACAAGACTCAAGTCTTCATGAAAATCTTCTCTTGAAAATCTTCTTCTTCTTCTTGACTTGGACCAAACCTTAATCCAAAGAGCTAGACTCCTCTTGAGTACTTGATGCGATCTTGATGCGCGAGCTCTTGAATCAACACGTGCAGCCTTCAAAACTTGACTTCAAATCTTTTGTTGAAGCTAAACACCTACTAAGATCTCGATCAAATATCTGAAACTAAATAAACACAAGATTATTAGTACTATAACTACATAAGTTAATCATCATCAAAACTAGAGTGATGGGCCTTTGGTCCAACAGAATTAACCTCATGTCTCTCCTCGTTATGAATTTATATCGCATATACATTTTTTTCTCTCACCCTTTATTGATGAAATGACAAAAAAGGAGAGAAAATTTTGAGTTTATATATGCATGTTTTGATGTTTTGTTTATACATAAATAGTTTTGTTTTAAAATGGGTAGTTTGTATGCATATTTATTTTGAGTGATTGCATACATGTTTGATATCTAGTTTAGTATCAGAGCTTCTATTGAATATCTTATTATTTTTTTGTATGCATGAATTATAGGGGAGTTTTGATAGAGCTATTCTCTACTCCATGCATATATAACTCCATGAGTTTTGTCATCATCAAAAGGGGGAGATTATTGGCCCAAAGGCACATCACTTTAGTTTTGATGATGAGCAACTCATGTAGTTATAACACTAATGATCTTGTAATGTTTTAGTTTCAAATTATTTAAGATCATAGTTTAGTGTTTAACTTCAACAGACACTCAAAATCTAAGTTTTGAAGCTAACTAGTGTTGATTCAATAGCTCAAGAATAAAGATCTAATCAAGTACTCAAGGAGTCTATCTCAAAAGAATCAAGTTTGGTCGAGTTAAGATGAAGAAAAAGATCAATTCAAGAATAAGACTCTAATTTGTAAGGATGTCTAGATTTTTTTGTAAAGTTTAGATTAGACTTGCTTCTTCAAACTTATACACACATAAAAAAATGTTTGATATTAGTATTCAAGATCAAGTTTATTGGGTTCGGTTTAACCGTTTATGTTTTTATGTCTATCATTTAGAAAAACAAGTTTTATTTCAAATAATTTTTTATCTCAAAAAGAAGTTTCACATGTTTGTAATATGTGTCGATTTTTTAAATCCTACATATTTGTGCTTAAACGTATTTATATGAACTTATTTTTGTGGAATTTATAAAAATTTATTTGGATTTAAAGAAAAACAATATTTAAGCTTATGTTTTAAGGTTTTATCTTTTATATAGATAACCCATTGAGCTATCAACATACCTCATTACAGCGCTGTCGACAGGATTTTACAGAGAGTAGAGTTTTCAGTATTTTGGAGCTAGTTGTCGACAGTTTGTTTCAGTTATCGAAAACTGATACAGTCGTGTATCAGTTAGTTGTCGACAATACTATTAGGTTATCGACAGGTACGCTCCACAATAGCTAAATTGTAATCGTTGCACACGGAGCTATCGACAGCTCTCTTGGACTGTCGACAGCTCTCTTAGACTCTCGACAGTGATATTATCTGTTTAGTCTATTTTTCAAAACTAAAACGTGTATTTTTGTGTTAATCTTCTTGTTTAGACTTTTCCAACGGCTTTTTTGGAAACCTTATAAATAGAGGTACTGTTCATGACCTAATAACATTGTTTTTGAGTTATAATCATTTACATCTATTCAGAAAAAGATTTTGAAATATTTTCAAGTTTATATTCAACATTTAAGATTTAGAGGTTAGAAAACAAGTTTTGGGAGAAGTTTCGTTTGAGCTACAAATTTTCTCATCTTCAAAGAAGTTTCCTCAATTGCTTTCTCAAGAGCTTGAATTCTAAATGTTAGAATTAACATGAATAAAATAATTGCCTCTATGCATAGATATCAATATCATGTATAATGGATCTTGAGATGAGGCTTTAAATAACATACCTTTCGAAGGATGATGAACTATCGAAGATGATGAACTATACCTGGATCTGAATCTTCGCTGTAGGGAACGAGATGGAGAGCCTTCTCTCTGCTAAACCTAGCCTCCTATGGGTGGAGAATAATGTGTGGCTGCAGAGAGGGACTTCCTCTCTATATATAATCCTTTGATTAGTGGCCTTCCCATAATGCCCTAACCCTAATTAGAGGTAGTAGCAGGTCCCACCGACCTTTATAACTTAGTGCACCTATTAGACACACCAAATATGTTGACTAACATAAATGCACGTGTGTTATGATATGAGATAGGAAATAGGGTATGAATCGAATAAGAAAATATCATACAATCTCCCACTCGAGACAAACCCGACTAAAATTTTGAGAAAATATTTATTTTGAAAAACTTTTATATCCATATCATAATTTTATTTTAAAAACGGATGCCATCCTTTGATTTTGAAAAATTCACACGTGAAATTTATCGTTAATCATGGTGCACTCAAACTACTGGCACTTTACGACTAAGAGGATGACTAGCACGGTTCACGAACAAATTTCGGTCAAGCTTTATGCTTTTGCCGAATTTCTATCATGGACTTTTGGGCTAATTATCCTAATAGCTTTCGAGAGATACTTTATTGTGAGTTTAGTACGTATATGGCAAATGTACATATAATGTGTATAATACATTTCCATAAGTGTCCTGCAACGTGTGCTTACCAGACACACGTCATCTCAATACTTAAACGATCGTCATGCGAATACCATCGCTCATATTGAGATGAAGGCTTAAGGTCGTGGAGTCTACCCACGTCCAGCCTAAGCGATCTTGAGAATCCTCAGTAGTTTCTCCAAAGGCACTTTATACTTTAACATGTGCAACTGCACAACTTAACATTATAAATGTGCATTTAATATATCAGCTGAAAAAATACCATAAAAAACCATATAATAACTGCATGCCATCATGATAACTGTCTGAGAAAAATCTCATGTAACTGAATATATAAATATACTAAGGACACAAATGGCATTACTGAAAATTTGACACAAAACTCCCACTCAGAAAACATAATCACGATGACTCTAGTACCCCCATGCATGAACAATGTCCCTGAAAGGTGGTCACTAAGAGTCTTTTGGTAAGTGGGTCTGTAATATTCTCCAGTGTGAACTTATGCACTATGTCAAAATTAGCGCATCAGATTGACAAAAAAAACTAATGCAAAATGAAACTCCTTTATGCTGTCAACTAAAGTTTGAGTGCATAAATGAAATCATTTAATGAACAATGCACAATCTCACTCAGCTATCCAGTTACAAGACCAAATATCACCATGTTGTATCAATAATTAAATCAATTGTATAAGTCAAAAATGACCTAATCAATCAATACATAGTCTAACATTATAGAAGATACTTCCTCTCCTAAACTAAGGAGCTCTTATAGGATTAAAATACAATGATAGATTAAGAACAATATCATTTTATACTACAACATAAGATAATGAAAATTCAGGTATTGTGTTATTGAGCAACAATTTCTTAATCTTTCAGAAAACTATAGAAAGGTTTAGAGTTTTGATCATCCTGATCGATCTAGTCATAATATTCTCTCCCTCAACCAAACCTTACAATTTTCATCTTTTGATTCAATGGTCGCTCAACTCCTAGTTGAAAAGTCTTAAAACTTTTAAGGAATCTGATTTCTTCTGGAGGAGAAGACACGGGCATAACGAAAGAAATCATTAATGAATATAATGAAATATCTATGATTTTCCGAGAAGGGTGAGAAAATATGCCCAAATGTTTATGCATATCCTAGAGGACTGTAGGAAAAATCTAGAGCATTTTGCAGTAGGCAAATATTATGATAAAGACTAGCACCTGATAAAAATGGTTCATATGATGCATCCAATGTCAGTTTGAATGAATTATCAACCAGCAAATCAGAATCAAGAGAATCACTATGGAGATGGATAATAAAACTAGATTCATTCAAATTAGCAATACAACCAAAATTTTTAAAAAATGACACCATATCTAAAAGAAATTATTCTGGAACATAGATCAAAGTATGCTCAAAATGACACATAAAAGATTTCTTTCAAATTTAAAACATGACAAGAATTTAAAACTTGTCTAAAAGTTTCTATGAACTCTATTATAATGCCTACCCTTGACAGATCCCTCAAACTAGCAAATCCTTAGCATTCCCCTTCTCAGGAATTCCAACACTCATAATGGGGTCTATAGAAGACTTAATATGAAAATACTCATCTTGTTGGCTTTAACCCATTTGTTGATGGACACCTGAGTTGCTGCCTTTTGAGCATCAGTAGCCGCTCATAATGGGCTTGTCTTCAGCTAGCATAAAATTATAGTCAATAAACACAATACTATCTGGAGTTTCATCTTTCATGATGAATAATTTGAGTATGTCAAGGTCTTTATTCCAGTCAAATACTTCTAAATTAATGTGTGATCCATAACTGCAGTGGAAATAAATTCTTGACATGATTAATATTTACTGACACATAATAAAATTATGTGAATATATATATATATATATTATATATATATATATGCATTAATTCTTTACTGTCACGAACCTATCCGGGGTTAGGATGGTGGGGTAAGAGTGGCATTGTGTTCATGGTTCATGCCTTTCCACTCTGCGGGTCCGACAATCAACAATTTAATCTTGCCTTTGGGCAATGACTAATTATGATTATACCAATTGATTATAGAATCATGCTCAAAATTAGACTAACCACGTTCGGTTCAATATAGAACTTCCTATCCTTTGGGCTTAGGGTTATCCTAATCTTACCGACACATGTAGTCTTTTTACCCTACTAGTTACTTAAAAATTCTGAATTAAGGTGTGATCCATAACTGCAGTGAAATAAATTCTTGACAGGATTAATATTTACTGACACATAATAAAATTATGTGAATATATATGCATTAATTCTTTACTGTCACGAACCTATCCGGGGTTCGGATGGTCGAGTCAGAGTGGCATTATGTTCATGGTTCATGCCTTTCCACTCTGCGGGTCCGACAATTAACAATTTAATCTTACCTTTGGGTAATGACTAATTATGATTGTACCCAATTGATGATAGAGTCATGCTCAAGACTAGACTAACCACGTTCAGTTCAATTACAGACACTTCCTATCCTTTAGTTTAGGGTTATCCAAATTTTATCGACACGTGTAGTCTATCTTGCCCTACTAGGTTATCTTAAAATTCTATAATCACCTTTAGGTGATATATATAATTTTAAGTAATCTAGCACCACTGTTAATCTTAATGGGTCACAACTAGAGAGCTCCAAAATAAGAGTAAAACAAAATATATTACTGAATGGTTTACTTTTGGGTAGATCTACCTAGTCATATTAGGTTTTATTCAAATGAACGTTATCTTATCTCACATAAATCCCATTGGAGATACTGTACTTTATAGAATGTGATAATATTTGCTTTCACCAATAAAATTTTAGTGAAAATCATAAACTTTACTGAACTTTTATTAGTGATAGTAGAGATCCATCAATCTTTAAAGTGTACTCTAGATACATGAATTCAAGAACGATCTTTTACGTGGTCTTACACTCCTTAAAGTTTGTACCATTCAATTTAAACTACATAAGTGTACAATTTCTCATCAATTTAACATAAACATTGCATTTAATAAAACTCTACTATAATAGCCATAATAAATGAATCTCAGAAAATGTAACCAGTTAATCGATAGACCTGCCGGCCAAACTTTTAGAACAAGCTGTGTCTTTATATGCCAACACTGTATGGCCCAATATAGATACCCTAAAGTCTAGGTCCTTTGTAAGAGAACAGTCTTCCTTTGGGCCGACTGTCACTTTAATTTTATAGAGGTTCCAAGTAAGTAATCTATATTGACATATAATATATGTAATGACCCAGCCATAATGACAACCTTCCTTTGGGCCGATTGCCATACGCATTGGGCCACACAAATTTACTCATCTGAATTCTTATCCCGCCATCGGACTACTTGATGAGGGTAATGCAATATGGGCTTATAGTGTGACAACCTTCCTTTGGGCCGATTACCACACACCAAGTTTCTCCCACTTGGATTACCACATCAAGTATCCGAAGTCGTACATAATTCGGCTAAACAATAGTCTTCCTTTGGGCCAGCTATTGTCCGCATGAACTACATACGCAATTAAATAATCTCTTTTATAAATTTTTTTAATTTGAACATGTATATATCTTTATCTGTGTGTTATCTACTATAGTAACATCAATATTTATCATGTTAGAACAATATAAGCAATAATATGAATTTGATGAAGCGGAAGCATGTAAGGGTACACATAATCATGATAAATAAATACTTCAATGCCTTCTTTATATCAACTAAGTACTGTTTTGTCATGTTTGTTCTTATAATACTGTAGTGCCCATCAATAGCTTCGAAACGGCTATTTACATGCCCAAAACAGAGATCGGATGAGCCCGCAACGGCTAATTGAAGTTTCTATTGACATAACGGGTCTGCCGTGCCTATCGAGACTGAATTAGACCCAACCGCAATGGTTAAGTTATGGATTTTCTTAGTTGTGGGGTTTAATAAACTGGATAAAACCCAATAAATTTAATGTGAGATTATTGGGATTAAGTTTCTTTATTGATTAGAATTCTATCCCAAAAATTTTCTAATAGACTAGAATTCTCTCAATCCTAAAACCCAAAATAATCTCAACAAGTTAATTTAAGCTTTATATGAGATTAATTAGGAGTAGTTTCTTATTAGATTGAAAATATGTCTCTAAATTTCTACTCCTGACTAATCTCATAATCCCTTTAATTAGGAAACCAAAAACAATAAAAATTTTTTAATTAAATCTCCGTTGCCTTACATGCATACGTCTGCCCTTTTTTTATTTTTTTTATTTTTAATATCATGCTATCACTTTTATCAATTAGAAGTCAAGGACTTGTATCATTACTTCTGTACCATCACAAGCATAAAAATTTCCAAAAATAAATTCTTAAACTCAGAAGTGCAGTCGCAACTCAATAATTTGAAATTAAATAATTCCTAAAAATTCAAATCAAATGGCCAAAAAACAATTCCGAAAGTTTCCACCGCAAAAATTAAAGGGGGAAAATACTGAAAAAAACTTTCTCGCATCTTGGAAAAGAGAACTTTTGTTTATATGCGAGGAATTTGTATGTACACCTAGGGTTTCAGAAGATGAAAAGGTAGACTTGAGGTCCGAGTATGTATAACCCTAAACCTAAAATGAAATTTCTCCATAATTGTTCTTAAACAAAAGATAGATTCCATACATGATTTGATCTCAAAACATAAATAGCATATCAAGGCTCTGATACCACTTGTTAGAATTTAACAGAATAAAACAATTGCCTCTATGCATAGATATCATTATCATGTATAATGGATCTTGAGATGAGGCTTTAAATACATACCTTTCGAAGGATGATGAACTATCGAAGGATGATGAACTATACCTGGATCTGAATCTTCGCTGTAGGGAACGAGATGGAGAGCCTTCTCTCTGCTAAACCTAGCCTCCTATGGGTGGAGAATAATGCGTGGCTGCAGAGAGGGACTTCCTCTCTATATATAATCCTTTAATTAGTGGCCTTCACATAATGCTCCTAACCCTAATTAGAGAGTAGTACCAGGTCCCACGACCTTTAAACTTAGTGCCCTATTAGATACACCTAATATGTTGACTAACATAATTACACGTGTGTAATGATATGGGATAGGAAATAAGGTATGAATCGAATAAGAAAATATCTTACACTAAATTCTCAAGTTTTCTCACACAAGCTTGAGTCATCATCCTATCTATTCTATAAAAGTCTTGTTTGTGAGGAGATTCATTGTTTGTGGTCAAGAAGAGATCACCAAGTGTTTTAACATTTGTTTCTACAACTTGTTAGAGGTTGCGGTCTCAGAGTAAGTTTGCAGGCTCTTGTATTGTGTTCTTGCAGGAACAGTGAGGAAACTTGTAGGTATTGTGCAACGAGAGATCTTGTGGGATCGTGTTAGTGGAAATCCTTCATTGCAGTAAAGGCGGGACGTAAAACAAGTTGCTCGAACCTCGAAACAATTCTCATGTGTTTGTGATTGCTCTATTTTCTCTTAACTCTACTTTACTCTCTTGTGTTTACACACAAACACACACACACACACACACACACACACATCTTGCTTGCTCATAATCATCTATCTTTTATCCTTGATATAGTTTGTTTGCTTACACTTGTTTTAAATCAATAAGGCTTCTAAAGTACCTTAACTCTTATTCAAGAGGAATTTTTAAGAAAAAGTTTTAGAGCTCTTCACTGGGAATTCAGGTTCACTTCTTGGTCGCTATTTATGTAGTTAAAGTTTTAAATTCCATATTTGATTAACATTCACCTATTTACCCTTAGGTGATTTCAATTTACTCTTCAGTGAAATCTTATATCAAAAGATTATAGGACACTAAGAAATTCTAATATGTTATCGTGTTTATATACTTAATGTTTTGTGTATTTAATAATTGTAAAACTAAATTTGGATAGAAATGTTTCGCCCCGGCCCTAGTTTTAAGTTTAATTGGGGAAGAACTCTAGCGCGCGTTCTTTTAGCCCCAGTCTCATCCACATCAGCATATATAATAAAACAATGATTTCACCTATTTTCTCTCAAAATCAACTCACCTCCTTCTTCTCCATAAAATTTTGTTTTCCTTTTTATCATTTTCTGAGATCTAGGCGTTGTTTTTCACTACTTGGCCTGAAAGAAGCGTGCTTCCCATGTAGTGAGTCTCGCCGCGAGCGGCTTCAACACCATGAAGCATTCGATCTTGATCTCGAGATGATAGAAGGGATAGAATCAAATGATCACATAGCAGGGAGAGAGTTAGATCTATGGATTAGGACACTTTGATTGTATATGATTATTACTACTGGTGCCATTTATATGTAAAAGGGCAAAAAGAAATTATTATGGTTTATTATTGTCTTTTATTAAAAAAACAAAAGTTTTGGTATTTTTTGTTCAAAACTTGAAGAAAGGGTTGTGGTCTCATTTTTGATAGAGTACTGCAACTGAGAATAGTTTTTTTTTTTGTGAGGATTGCGACCATGGCCACGATCCTAATAAAAAAATAAAAAACATGGCATTTTTTATGAGGACTGCGATCATGGTCTCAAAAAGAAGGCATTTTTGTGAAGACTGCGTGTAACCCCCGTTCCCAGAATATATTTAGTACGTGTTTTCTGATTTTTCAATCGTATTTTGATTTATCTTCCAGTATTTGTTTGCATTATGATTAATTACGTTATTGCTTGGTTTCGATCCGGATTCTTAGGCTTAGAGTTAGCCCTATCCTGGATTGGAAATATGATCCCAGTACACTGATTGATTAGACATTTTCGATAGTCAATTTGACTGATTTCAATTTCAAACACTGTTTTTTAATATTTTAGAATTTTCATGATTTTCAGAATTTTTCAGAATTATCTTAATAAAATCTCCTAAATCGAGATTGATCGCTGCCGCCGAGTGATTCTCATTTTTAAAATTACAGACAGAGTTAAATTTCTAAAAATCGCTTCACATTTTTTTAAAATAATATTTCTTATCTTAATGTATTTTTGAGATTTTTCTGAATTTATCAAAATCCGGCCAGATTCGGTGTCGACCGGTATCGCGATAGATTTCAGCATTTTTAATTTGAATATGGAATTGACTTTCTTGAATCAGATTTCACCATGATACTCAGTATAATATTTTTAATTTTGAGAATGTTTTGGGAACTTTCCGAGATACTTGATTATAAGATTTAAGTCAAGCTTAGCATAAATACAATTTGTACTTTAAACATGTAAAGATTGTAATCAAGCACAATCAAATCATATATTTGTATGAAAATGAAAATATCAATAGAATTGATATTATTTGAAATTTGAAGCATACATATATAAGAAAACATATATGAGCATATAAAATGAAATTTCATGAAGTTCATATGTATAACTCATATCTATCCACCCTATTTATGCACATGATAAAAGATTTTCAATAAGGCATATAAGGCATGGTCGCCCAAATTATTTCCATTAAAAACAACTTCAACGCATATGTATGTTCTATCAAAACTAAAAATATACATACATATCCTAAACACAAAAAGTCTATAATAGAATTTGCATGATGGCAAGAGACTCAAGAGTATACATGTATATCTATTAGTTTTAAACAAGAGTTACATATACATGAAGCAAAACATGCACAAAAATAGGCAAAACAAGTATAAATGAAGGAATCATC
This sequence comes from Agave tequilana, assembly GCA_038442645.1. Lineage (NCBI taxonomy): Eukaryota > Viridiplantae > Streptophyta > Magnoliopsida > Asparagales > Asparagaceae > Agave > Agave tequilana. Next base: position 50,911 of record JAVJIF010012302.1, read on the forward strand.
AAAACTAAGTTATACATGTACATGTAATGAGTACAAATGAGCAATGAAGTACAAACATTAAGAATCAAATGTTGCCCACTACTTGTACAAATATATACACAAGTTTTAATGAAAACTACATCTAAACAAATATACACCACATGAAGTACAAAACATGAACATACTAAAAGTCATTAATGTAAAAGCATGTAAATAAAATAAGAGTTTAGAGATAGTTACCAAAATAAATGCACTATTCTCTAAGTCTCCAAACATGGTAGTCCTCCCACCAAACTTCCTTGATAGCGGTGCATCAATGGTATGTCCATCTAGCCCATGCATCCACCACCAAGGCACTAAACCTCTCACGTTATGTGAGAGTCCACACCTACATCAAATACAAGAGGTGAGAATTTTGGGACCCATTTTCTTTTGGTTCCACAAGGGTTAGCATTATTCGGAACCCAAACATTTTTATTAGCAAAATTAATAGAATTTACCTTATCATAACAAAATTTGCTAAATGGCCTTTGCGACTGCAACGTGTACATTTGTACACTCTAAAATGCACATGTGAATGAGTGTAATCATGGTGCATAAAGTGTGCATATGTGTGCGGTGGGTGATGTGCATGAACATGTGGAGCTTGTTTCTTTTGAAGCAAGATTTTCAATCCATATAATTGAATGCACAATTGCTCAAAGTTGAGCTCAAATAATCTATTCTATTTTTCAAAAATTTAATCTCATTTTTATATATGGTTACATGAAAAGCATGGTGAGAATGAGAATAAACACTCGTTCTTTTTAAAAATATTTCCTTTTCCTTTGAAACAATTTCTTTTTAAAGAGTTGTTTCATTCAAAGCAATTTCCTTTTCTTTTTCCACCAAAATAATTTAGTTTTCAAAGAAGTATTTCCTTCATAAAGATCATTCAATTTAGAAGTCAAGGAAATATTATCCTTCTTCAACATATCATTTCTTTAGAAATATTTTTCAATTTATTTTGAAAGAATCTTTTTCTTCTAAAATAGAATCATATTTCTTTTCAATCTTTTATTATCCTTTATAAGCAAGTCATATTTTTCAAAAAATGTTGACAAAATGATTCAAGCTCATCATAAGACATGTCAATATCCTCTTCTAACTCGGATTCGGAGTTTACCTCAAGGGGGTTATCCCCTTGGACCATGTAGCATAAGTTGGAAGCATCACTTCCATCATCCGAGTCACTCCCCACATAATATTACTCTTGTTCGTCAACAGAGACTATAGCGTTCCATACTACAAAAGATGAATCAAAGTTAGAAACCCTAGAAAATATTCATCATTTAGGGTTGACTTTTTAAGCTTAGTGTGTATGGATATGATCCACTACACATATATGATGAAATATCTATGTTTTTGACATTAAACTCTAAAATAAGTTTTGACAAAACACATATATATTTTTAATTTTAAAAATCAAATCGGTATTTTTCAAAGCGAAAACTCTTTTATGAAAAACAATCTAAATCTTGTGTGTGAGTGTATATGAACTTGAGCAATCTACCAACTAATCTATCCTTTACATTTTATCTAAAAACAAAATCTTGACACTTACAACCATGACACAAGTCTTCTCTTGAAGGTCTTCTTCCTCTTCTTGACTTGGTCTAAACCTTGATCCAATAAGCTAGACTCCTCTTGAGTACTTGATGCAATCTAGATGCGCGAACTCTTAAATCGACACATGCTAGCTCCAAAACTTGACTTTAAATCCTTTGTTGAAGCTAAACACCAACTAAGATCTTGATCAAATATCTGAGACTAATTTAAACATAAGATCATTAGTACTATAACTACATGAGTTAATCATCATCAAAACTAGAGCGATGGGCCTTTGGGCCCAATAAATCCATCATTATAGTTATTTCTATTTTTTTCTTCCAATTACTTTTCTTTCCCTTTTCTTTTCATTTTCCTTTTTTCTTCCTTTTCCTTCCAACTACTTCTAAGCACTTCTCCATTATTCTACATCATTCTACATCCTTGCATTCAAATATCTCCTTCAAAATATTTCAACTCACTCATCATCCCTCTCCCATCACCAAGGCGGCCAAGCCACCTCACCCCCTCTCCATTTCACAAATCCTAACTCTACCCTTCTCTTCTCCTTTAACTCAAACTCCAAACAACTTCATTTCCTTCTCCTTACACCTTCATTACTCCATCAAAATCCCATAATATCCAACTCCTCCCTCAACTCCACCACAGCTACAACTCTTGCAACACCTTACCATCATCTTCTTTCTCCTCCATCTCCTCCCACTTCATCATAATCATCAAAACTCTACTAAATTTTCACCATCTCCTTTACCTTCTCTAAAATAATCATGACCAACAAATCCTTCCACCAAACCACCTCCACTCTATCTCCACCTAGGCCGGTCACCACCTCAAGTCCTAGTCCATCATCCCCCTCCGGTGGTGACTCTCCGGTGACCATTCCAGCGACTATTCTGGTGACTATTCCGGCGACAACTTCACCATCTTCAACAACATCGCCACCACCACTACAAATCCTCCATCTTCACCACCACCTCTTCTATCTCCCTTCCCATCACCACCAACTTCACTTTCACCAGCACAATACCACCTTCATCACCACTACTTCACCCTCCAACATCACCATCGTCATCACCTCCTTCACTTCCCTTTTCTTTCTCCATCAAAATCCAACTCCACCATCTCCACCAATTATAACAACCACCAACACCACCTCCCTCCCCTACTCTCCCTCTCCTCTCTCCGTAAGGCCGGCCACCCCCTTAGCCTCCCTAAGGGACTTGCGAACCCCCTAAGGCCGGCGTGGCGGGGCCAAGCTCCACCTCCACCTCTCGTCTCATGGTTTCCCTACCTAGTGTTCGCGCACGTGTAGCATCCCGGAGTCCCTGACGTTTTCCTCGAGATTTGTGATTTAGGTGAGTGTTTTTCTCGCATCGACGAGCTTGTACTGTATTTGGTTTGTGTTGTATTTGTGTATGTGATCATGTGTATTTGTACTGAGTTGTATGTGGTACCAGTATCATGTGTTGTATCCTATGTTCGAATGCTTGTAATAGTGTAAATGATATAATATTTGTGCACATACTGGCACTAACCATGCAGGTACTCATGTATAGCCTTCTGAGCTTCTGGCCACTCCTGGGCTAGCTACCCAATAGGTTTAGGCCTACACCTTTATGAATTTCGTGGTAGCTACCGAGAGTGCGTTTTAAACCCGAGCTTACTTCAGCTCTTATGGGCTTACACACAGCCTTATGGATAGTCTACTTACCTGTTTATATGCATGATTTTGCGGTACTAACATTTTTGCAGGTACTCTTGTATAATCTCTGGGCTTCTGCCTACTTTGGCTAGCTACCCAATAGGTTCAGGCCTTGCACCCTTGTGGGTTTCGAGGTAGCTACTGAGACTGCACTTAGACCCCGAGTGTACTTCAGCCCTTCAGGCTTTCACTCACTTCCTCAAAAAAGGAGTGCGTTCAGACCATCAGGCCTTTTAGCTCCGCCAGGCAGACAGACTTAGCGCTCAGCACTTATCGCTAACTCCGTTCGAGCATAGTTACGCCGTGAGCGCGGCTTTCATATGCGAAAATATAGCGTTCATACGCTCGCCTCTCTGTGTGCGTTTAGCTATGCCGCGATCGGTAACTAAACCGAGCGTGATAGCGTCTAGCACTGTACGTTATCTTCGCTCTAGCCTTACTAAGTTCTGCTTGATTGTACTTGGCTATTACGCCATCACTTGACATGTTTTTTCTTGATGTGCTAACCCTTGTCGCCTATACCTGACATTGATATGCTATTACCTGACACCTGTCTGTATCACTTGACATCTGATGTGTTACTACTTGAAACCTGTCCTATGTTATAATATCACTTATCACCTGCCACCTGTCATGTTAACACCTGATCTGTGATTATCACATTTATGGGAATTCTGTACCTGTTATCCTATATTATATACAGTGACATGTATCCTTAGTACTCATGTACTCCTTTATACATGTGCTCTTGTACTCCTGAATTCCTAAACCTGTCCTGCTCCTACTATATCCATAAATGACAATTACATAATAAATTATAATAAGACAACTTGCATCGTGTTTGAGAGAAACTGATGAGTCCTAATTAGTTCTGTATTTATAGTGGTCGCAGGGCTGACGATTCGTGTGCGGGTGTAATAAAAATTCCCGAGAAGATTCATGTTCGGGTGTTAATATAATTCCCAAGAGGATTCGTATCCGGGTATAATATAATTTACGTGAAGATTCGTGTCCGGGTGTAATATTATTCCTGAGGAGAAAGAGTAGTAGTGGGCCATTATCCTGGGCAGAGACGGGACCCACTATAAATATGATCCATCAAACTTCATCAGTTTTTAAATAACTAGCTCAATAAGTTGTAAGCGAAAGTATGTGGAATGGGACACATGCTAAAGCCTACAACTTAGATGGCCCCAATTATAATAAGACACTAATATTCAATTCATTGTGTTGTTTTGCAACTCAGGTTGTATACACTCGGTTTACGGTGACATGGGATAAAGGTATATAAATGAGGGTTTCCTTATTTAGATTATTCCTTTGACGTATTAGTGTCGTGGAGCCGTGACCTAAGCTTGTACGATTAGTTTTGCTTATATTCGATCTTAGTCAGTTTTATCACTTTTATCGGTTTTATGTTAGTTTAGGAGATAGTTGTGTGCTTTATCTACTTTACTTTCTGCCTCCATGCCTGCTCCTATATGCCTATGCTCAGGACACGATTTTCAATGCATGCTTATGATTCGAATTTATCAATATATGCGGTTTGTCCTGCACGCAACTTGGCACTCATCTTTTCACTCGTTGGGTAGCTTCTAACTCTCCTGGATCTTCATGTCCAGATCTCGAAGCTTGGACAGACATGGATCTTTCTGCCGAGGACCAAGCTCACTTTGCAGAGCAGGTTGATCAGCTGTGGCTCCAATCCCTTCTTTTGTCTCCCCTGGTTGGCTCGTGATATCTCTTTGTAGCTCTCAAGCAACTTTTGTAATGTTCATATTGTAAATCTTACTTTTATGTTTCCTGGTGATGTAATATTTCTGTAATATTATATCACACTCTGTGATAATTATGTACTTGTACTGTTTATTAGAATGTATATTACTTTCGTGCTTACGCACTCTGATTCTTATCTGTACTGATGGTTAGCGTATATATGTGAGGTTATTTTTGACCTACGTATATACGTCACCGTAATGTCTCCGTACCCGCGGGATCAGGGCGTTACAACTTCGATTGCGATCATGGTCATAGTCCTGATTGCGACCATGATCGCAGCCCTATAAAGACTCAGAAACATGACATTTTTATAAGAACTGCGATCATGATCATAGTTCTAATAAACACTCAGAAATAATCCATTTTTGTAAGGACTGCGATCATAGTCGCAGTCCTCTAATACCAGCAGTCCGCATTTTCGAAGCGGTCCATCTTTTCTAATCGATTATTGTGAGCAATTTGCGTCTTTCACCCTGAGGAGCACTTCAGTGCTTGATATATGTACGCACGTGGTTGGTTTTAAAAGAAAGTGGTCCAAGGAAAATAAAATATTCGCATGAATTTTTTTCTAATCACAGTTTAACCACTACAACGAAAAGAGGCCGACGTTAAAGAGGGTTAAGGAACCGACTTATACTGAGCAACGTAAAAACTGCATGTCGGTTTTAAAAATCGATGTTGCATACAAGGGATTTACGATGGTTCTTATAAATCTGAATTTATTTTTTTAAAAAAAGAATCATTCTCGACCCCCGTCGCCAGGGTTGTTCTCGTCGCCGCTGTTAGAGTCGTTCCCGTTCTCCCTCTCCAGCCCGCCTGACCTCGAGGGCTCCAACACGGCCGAGCTCGTCACCGCGATGGCACCGGCAGGTGGAAGGCCCAGCTGGTGGTCGAGGGTACCAACGACGCGATCAAGATGGAAGCGGCGGGTGGAGGACCCATGAAGCTTCTCGCAGACATCACCGACCTCACCGCGATACTTAGCGACACGATCCTCCTCCAAGTGGATCCTCGTGGTGATCCTATCCTCAAGGCGGGCAAATCGACGGTCAAGATCGATCTCCGAAGCTTGCTCTGCTCGGAGCAGAGTTTTGTCGTCACTATTGCGTGTGCCCCACCCCCATCGCCTCCATCCTCTGCCCTTCGCCGGAGGACGACGACGGCTAAGGCCCATACGAAGATGGCGAGTTCTCGATCCCAGGCGACGTCAATGAAGACGAGAAACAAAAACACAAAAATCAGCAAAATCACACACTTTAAAATTCACTTGGGCCTGTTTGTTAAGGGTGGAAATGAGGAAGTGAAAAAGTGAGGAAGTAGCAATAGTTCCCTTTGCAACTTGAGAATTGGTTAGTAAGTTTTCCGGTATTTGGATGTTGTTAGAAGTATGGTTTGAAAAATGTTATGTCTTTTCTGGGTTTGGATGATAATGTGAAAGTGAAAGTGGAAAAGTTGACCATAAAGTTGACCGTAAAATAATATTAAAATAAAAATTAATTAAGAAAAATAAAA
>JAVJIF010012303.1:0-48476 GCA_038442645.1 Agave tequilana
AAAGAGTAGGAATTGGTGAAGAACTGGAAGTGGGAATAGTTTTCAGGAAACCAGAATATTTTCAGGATTTTTGGTCAGAAAACTGAATATTTGAATATGGTATTTTGACCTAAGATTAACAACCCTATTTATAGCTGCACTCTAGGGTTAGTTAGGGTAGTTATTAGGTCCAATTTGAACATTCAAACGTTGGGTAACGTTGCAGAAAATATCAGAAAATAGAAACTACCATTAGTCGACTTGATATATGAGTTAGTCGACTAGGGTAGACAATTTCTCAAGGTTAGTCGACTAGTATTGGGACCAAGTCGACTAGGTCATGATAAACTCAAACGACAAGTTTCTGAAAACTGAACCAAGTCGACCACAACTAATTTATAAGTCGACTAGGTCAGGGATTAGTCGACTAGGGAAAAGGGTCAAGTCGACTACAAAGGTCTATTAGTCGACTAGGTTTTTCTGTTAAGTCGATTAACAAGACAAACAGAGAGTTGGAATCGTTTAGGACACAAGGCTAGTCGACTAGGGAAATGGTCAAGTCGACTACAACATCTATAAGTCGACTATAGAGAGCTATAAGTCGACTAACAGGCTAAGATATGTGTGTGTGCAACAAGGTTTTTGACATGCTATTTAATCATTACAAAACATATCATTAGCAACTCTCCTTGGGAAGTCTTGATCATGAAGAACTCTTGAATAGGCTTGTGATAGAGCTCCAAATGATAGGCTTCACAAATGTCTTCATCAAAAGCAAGTTCCAACATAATTAGCACACATCTTAATCAAAAGAGTTGACAATTAATTTCTAAGTGTGATTCTTACCCCCAGCTAGAAATTCAATGAAAAAAAAATCAAGAAATGTTTAATGAGATGGGCTACATAATGGTATTGAAAATTCAATTTGACCTAGACAAGAAAATTTATTAATTCATTTTGTTTCCTTTTAACGAAACTCATCAATTCAACTAGCATAGCTTCCAACACTGGATTAGGTGTAAAAGATTCATGATCCAAAAATCTCTATTTTGTTGGGTTATACATCAATCGTGCTTTCGCTTGAAATATATGCCTCATGTTCTACTTCTATCTGATGATACTCTGGAGAATTAAGAATCCGATTCCAATATCAAATACTAAGATTTGTGCTTCGAAGGAAGATATTGAAAGAACCCCAAATTCTTTGTTTAATCCACGAGAAAAAATGATTATTGAACATTCGAGTTATAAATCATTAAGTATAATATAGGTGGACCCATATGATACCCTCTCGATCTTCTTCTTCTTCGTATCTCTTTTATTGAGTAATGGTTTTAACAACCTATCTTTCTCCAAAGCTGGAACTAAAAGAAAAATAGAAATAAATACGAATGATAAGGTTTTGCACACCAAGATTGTAATCAGTATCTTGCAATGAAATGAGTTAGCTGAGGAGTAACCATAATTGGGAAGTGATCCATTGTCAAACAACTTATGAAGTAAAAAACTATCATGAATTTTTATCTGATCGTCATGTGCTTTAAAAAATGTAATAGATTATCATGAACTTTTTCTATAATTTTCATAAAACTGTTACAGTCAGAAGTCAGCCCAACTTTAAGAAAATAGTCGCATGAATATTATAGAAATTACAGGAATTTTAGCCATAAGTTATTTTTATATAGTTCTACATGACATTCCACATATTTATGTTGATTTCTTTCTGGATAATTGGTGAATCTTCTTAATTACCTTTTGTCTGTTATCCACTGGCATATCCAACACCTAAAGCAGGTGGAACAGTATTATCATCTCGATACTGATAACATGCAAAGAGTCCAATTGCTTGTTGAGCATACAAGAGCAAACATGAAAATTATTTTCCTTTATAAAATTGGTGGATCTTCAAATATATCACTAGAGATGTCATCAAGGAAAGGCTCGTCATCCAAATCTAACCCCCTGCCGACACAATCAATTTAATCCCTCAACAAAATCCACCAGCATAATATTAAGTGCCGCCGCCTAAACACAACCCATTCCCTCCGTAACAAAAAAGAGAAGCAACAATTTGAAAAAAGGGATTAAAAAAGGTCCCATATTTCATGTTGGAACAAGTACTATTCTTTCAGAAATATTGCATTTATCCATAATAAAGACTCCTAACTCTCAAAATCAAAGCCCCATCTAAAGTCTCAATATGTTCATTTTGCAACAAGACACAACGTCTCTCAAAAACTCTCATAAAGATAATGTTGGGATTGGCGTAGCGAAAAAGAAAAGCTAGATTGTCATGTAACTTGAAGAAGATATTCCGAAGTAGAGTAAGTGAATACACAATTTAACGTGATTCCACCGATCAAACAGATTGTGTATACATCCACAAGAGAAAGAAGAGAAATTTTATTAACTTTGGGGAGTACAATAAGAAATACTTACACTTCTTGCTAAAAAATTACAAGCTTTTTGATGACCGCCTAAAACAGCGAACCCTTATGGCTAAAACTTCACTCACGAATCTCTCACGTTTTCTTATTTTTCTCTCATACATTGAAGGCCACCCCAATGGGTTATTTATAGACCATAGAACCATCCTAGTCCTATATAAACTCCATCAATATGAACAACACCGTCTCAGAAGAAAAAGAAACTCGAATCCAACTCGAATTGAAAAAAAATCCCGAAAAGAAAACTACTAGAACTGTCATTAGTCGACTATACTAATGTATAAGTTGACTAATCTTCTCATTAGTCGATTATATTGATGTATCAGTCGACTAATTGAGATCTTCACTCTCCGTTGCAATGCCAGTTGACTAGACTACATGCATAAGTCGAGTAACCTGATCATAAGTCGACTATACAAAATATAAGTCGACTGATCCTGAGCACAACTCCTTGTGCATGTCCGATTTTGATCTCTGAAGCTTTACTTAACTTCACAACATATTACAGTCACAATCCTAACAATCTCTACCTTGACTTGAATGCGTTCAAGTCTGACAATTGCCACTATGCTCCATATTCTCACATCAATGCACAATTGAACAACTCTTGACTTCATCTCCATCTCACTTCCTCTTTTTCATAACCCCCTCATGGGGTTCACAACTTGATTAGATCGAACAAATTCTGGCCCGATCTAAACTTGATCACCTAACGATCTCTTTGATCCACACAGGACTTATGAGAATTTCTCTACCATAGGAGTAATGATCTAGACATCATTATTGTGTGCCTGCGCCGCCTAGTCCTAATCTGCCTTCAGAGTAAGACTGAACATTTGAGCTCGAACCCATTGTAATCTCCAATTGTTTCACAAGTGTTGATCTTGAAATCGAGGAAAACTGTAATCATCCAACTGTAATCTTCGAATTTTGCAACATGTAAACATTGCCGATACGTTCGGTCTGAAATTTCACATGGGTATCTTTGAAAAGTTTCATAAGATCACATTCATATCTGAAATTGAACCTTTCTCCATGTAGTGCTCCAAGAGAGATGAGATTGTACCTTGATTCGGGAACATGACAAACAATTTGAGGAGTAGTTATGCATCCATTATGAGAATGAAACTGGATTGTTTCTTCGCTAATTACCTTGCTCGTAGCAGAATTTTTCATAAAGACCTCTCCCCTTGAAGCGAAGTGTATGAAGAGAATATCTTCCTACTCAAACTGATATGCTGTGAACATTCAAAGTCAATAATTTATCTATTTTTGTTACCACCGATCTGTCTATAATGCATAGTATGTCATACTTATCTTCATTCTTTCAACCAGTTCAATGATAATAACATCTTGTTGTTTTTTCTTGCGAGTCCATTAATCAACTCTAATGTGCCCCTTCTTGTGACACCAGTTGCACACTAAGTTTCTGTGTTTTGGATTACCTTTGAAACTTTCATTATTACTCTTCTTCTTTGTAAAGTGAGTTTGCTCGGAATCATCGCAATAAGATTCACCCGTCAGCTGGTTTTTACTTTTGTCTTTGTTGAGCATATGCTCCTTGACCTCATTGACTTTTATAATTGATTTAGCTCTATAGGTGATACCTTCTCTAAGGCTCCATAGATGGTAGCTTCTCTAAAGCTCTTATATGAAGAAGGTAAATAACACAGTAATAAAAGTGTTTGATCCTTACCTTCTATCTTAACCTTTATCTTATTTAAATCATTTATAATAGAAAAAAATTCTGCAATATGAGATTTGATAGGTGTACCTTCATATATTTGGAGAAAAAGATGCGTTGCTTCAGAGTCAACCAATTCACCAGTGACTTCTTCAGATAATGATCTTGAAGTCACTCCCACAACGACGATGCTGTTTTCTCTGAAGAAAACTCATCCAACACTTTGTCCGCCAGGTAAAGCTGAAAAGCCTCAAGGCTTCTCATTCAACTCCTACCAAGTTTCATCTTTCATGTTTTCAGGCTTTTTCTCCTTTCCGAGTATTGCTTTTTTTAACCTGTTCTTGGTCAGGATGGTGTTCATCCTAATCTTTCACCTGCTAAAATTGATAATACCATCGAACTTCTGAATATCGAACTTGACTGCAGACATCTTCACATTGATCTTGCTCTGATACCAATTGTTGGGATTGGCATGGCGGAAAAGGAAAAGCCGGGTCGTTATGAAACATGAAAAAGAAGATATTCCAAAGTAGAGAAAGCCAAACACAATTTAATGTGTTCCATCGATCGAATAGATCGTGTGTACGTTCACGAGAGAATGAGAGAAACTTTATTAAACTTTGAGAGAGTACAATAAGAAACATTTACACTTCTCGCTAAGAAGATTATAAGCCCTTTGATGGCCGCATAGAACAGCGAATCCTTACGACTAAAATTTCTCTCACGAATCTCTCATTTTTTCTTATTTTTCTCTTATATATTGAAGTTCATCCCAAGAAGTTATTTATAGATCATAGAACCATTCTAGTCCTGCACAAACTCCATCAATACGAATATCACATAAGAGAAAAGGAAACTCGAAACCAACTCGAAGTGAAAATAGAACCCGAAAAGGAAACTGTCAGAATTGCCATTAGTCGCTATTCTGATGTATAAGTCGACTAATCTGCGCATTAGTCGATTATAGTAATGTATCAGTCGACTAACCTGAGATCCTCACTCTCTGTTGCAATACCAGTCGACTATGCTGCACGCATAAGTCTTCTAACCTGATCATAAGTGATTATACAAGGTATAAATCAACTTATCCTGTGCACAACTCCTCGTGCATGTCCGCGCATGACCGATTTTGATCTCTGAATCTTCGTCTACCTTCATGACGTATTCCAGTCACATCCTAATAGATAACCCTCCAGCTTTCATTTGATCAAATAGCAAAATCATAAGAAGGTGGAGAAGAAAAGGTTCTTTTTTAAGAATGATTATTTCTACTCCCTCCCTAGTCCTGGATTGTACAAGCTCGATCATCATTGCCTCATCAAAAGCAGCAACCCTTCTCACTGAAGGTTCCTCATTCCCAGAGCTTGCTTGATGCTCCTCTCCAGCAATAGCTGTTTGATGTTGTCCAGCTCCACCATTCTCTGCATCAACTTGGCGCTTACTCACAGCTCGATGCCCAGCACTCCCTTTTGGCCCTTTTTGTTGTATAAAAGTCCTCCACTTTTTCTGAGGCAAATTCTCCAACCAAAAAGCTACAAAAGAATGTACAGGAGTAAGAACAGTATTGTTACTTTTCCATTTCTGAAGGAATATACGAGAGTTTATTTTCTGCCAAACTAACCATACAATAGCCAGAGTACATAAATCCCATTTTATTGTGACTCACTGAGGTACCCATTGTTTCCTCCATTCTGTCCTTAAGTCTCCAATTCCTTCTGGTAAGCTATTAACCCCAAGCTCGCTCTTAATCACTTCCCACTTAAACATAGTAAATGGGCATTTAAGAAACAAATGTGCAATAGATTCACCTGAGAATTTTCATAGAGAATACAGCTCAATTGCATTGTATAACTTTATGCTGTAACACATCTGCAGTATTAATTTTCCATGGGCTGCCAAACACATCACAATTTTTACTTTCAAAGGAGCAAAAATTGACCAAATACAAGCTTTCTGAGACGGCCTCCAAAATTTAAGAAAGCATAAAAAGACTTAACAGAAAATTGTAAGTTAGTCTCTAGCAGCCATATTTTCAAATCACTGTCTTCTCCAATCTCAATTTGATTTATAATATCAGTCAATTTGCAAAATCTGTTTATCAAATTTCCAGTCAAATTCCTTCTAAACTTCCACTGCCAATTTCCTTCTCTCCTATATTAAGAAACAGAGCTATTCTTGTTTTCAACAATTGCAAGTCAGGAAATTCATATGATAAGTTAATCTTTGTGCACCATTTATCTAACCAGTATGATGTATTCTTTCCATTACTGATCTTGTTCTTGGAACATACAGAAAAATAATCCAATTGTTTAATAATCCCTCTCCAAAAGTGTGAACAAATTTTCTTTTCAGAACCCTACTCCCATGCATGCTCCTCTTTGTAATATAGGAAATTTATTAACTGTCTCCAAAGTAAATTGGGATAGTTAAAGAATTTCCATAACCATTTACTTAATAAAGCAATATTCATCCAGTTTAATATCCAAGCCCCCAAACCTCCTTGCTGTTTTGATTTACAAACTGACTCCAATTTATTAAAGGAGCACATGAGGCTACATCTTTCTTACATTTCCACAAGAAACTTCTTCTCATGTTATCCATTCTATCAGTATCCCATTTAGGCAACAGATAAAAGGACATCAAATATATTGGCAAAGCTGATAATATTGAATTCACTAACACCAATCTGCTTCCTATGGACAAAGAAGAACACTCCCAACCTGCCAATCTACAATCAAATTTACCAAAAACACTCTGCAGATCATCATGCAATTCTCAAAGGAATCCCCAAATAACAGATAGGAAATTTGCCCACTTCACAATTCAGCATGGCTACAATTTGATTCTGAAGTTCTCATTTTCCTCTAACAATTATACATAACTTTTGACTAAGTTAATTTAAAGACCAGAGGCCAACTCAAATTCATAGAGAATTAGTTTTAGAGTGATCTGATGATGATGAGCGGGAGGGTTGTAGCACAAGGGATAAAAGTTACGCTAGGAGTAACAGGCTGCTCTTCCACAAGAGTTCACATTAACGGGAAGGTATTCAGAGGAATATGTGAGTGATTCATACACATCTTTTTTCTTTATTAGGGGCTCTACCAATTGATATCTTTCCACAAATATTGAAATTCATTTTCTTGATCTCTATCTTTAATTTTTAGAAACTTATTGAAATTCCTCTGCCGAGCCTTGATTAATGAACCTACAAAATCCCTCAAATTATATCTGAATAAATCTAGGTATTGTGGACATTCTTTCATTCCATTCCGGATCATCTTCATCTTAAATTTCCTATTTATTTATTAAAGAATTCTATTATTGATCCACTATTCATCGAATCATACGGATCGATACAACAATAGAATATAAATATTTTGTTTACTGAATCACATAAAATTTTAGCCAACTCCATATAATATATTTATTTCATACGTATGAAAGGAGACAAGATGGAAGAATGAAGAGCATTTTCGACGTAAGCTCGAATTCGTGACGAGATAGCTAACAATAGAAATAAATTGATAAAATATCCTTAAAAAAATTCTATTACTTATACTTAATGCTGTCTTGTATAGAATATCAAAACTGATTTAATTTCTACCTATTATTATGATATTATGATCCAATGAGGTACCAACAAAAAAAATAAATGGTTCAATCTCCTCTCTCTATGAATGAAATAAAGACAGATTAATAGGTATAGAGTTCCTTTTTTTAACACATTAATTCAAAAAGAAATTTGCGGATTCTTTTTGGTAGTGAGTGGAATTTATAGAATATGACTAAGTTGTGTATTAAATTGCGTAATGTAATATAATATATACTAAGAATATATTGTATTTATTAAGTACATGCTGATACGACTGTCTGTCTAGGCATATTGAAAATCACCTAGAGGGGGGGGGGGGTGAATAGGTGATAATGCTAATCAATGCACAATTAAAAAATTTATGATGCAACAAACACCCAAACCAAGTAAATATAGTAATGAATGTAGAGAGCAAGTAATAAGAGTAATGAAAGTAGAGCAAGAAATAAGAGCAAGTAAACCAAACGCAAACACCGAGAATTTTTTTTCGAGGTTCGAGCACCCAGCTCTACTTCCCCGCCTTCACCCAGAAGAATTTCTAACCACTATAACTTCACAAAGAGTTACAATCACACTGGAGCACCCAACTCCACAATCTCAATTACAAGTTCTCTCTTGGTGATCAAAAGAGCACAAACTCTCTTTTGAAAATTTCTCTTCCCTTACAAAATCCTTGTAGAACAATGAGTAGGAATGAAGCCCTTGTATGTAAGTAGAAAAAGAAAATGAAATCAGAGAGTTTTGAAAACACTTCAGAAAATGAGAGAGATTTTCAGCACAAAAACCAAGAAAAGAAACTCTTTTGAATGCCTTAAACTTTTGAAACTTTTTGCAAATTGTTGTTGTAATCAACCTCTCCCTAAACACCCCTATTTATAGTAGAGGGCAAGGGATTAAAGATAAAACTCACTTAAGGCTAATTAGGAAGTATTAGGATCAGCAAATACCATTGAAACACAATTTAAAGAGAAAAAGACAAAAATAAAACAGCTCAGAAAAATAGCCGTTACTGTTCAAACGGCTCTCTCGGTCGACCGATCGGTCGACCGATGTTCAAAAATAAGAGCCGTTGCCGGCTCTCGGTCGACCGCTCGGTCGACCGAAAAATACAGAGAGCAAACGACTTACAGTCAGGCAGGTTTCGGTCAATCGCTCGGTCGACCGTGAAACGTGCACACGGATACGCACCTGCTGCCAGAACACTGGTCGACTGGGACGGTCGACCGACTTGACCTGACACAGGGTCGGTCGGCCGATCGGTCGACCGGCTCAGGTCAAAATTCAAAACTAAACCAGAATTTTGAAGGGAATTTAAAATTAAACAAAATAGTTTTGAATAGAGATATATATAAAACATAAAAATGAGTTTGTAGCCAAAAGATTGTATACAAAAATATTTTGTACATATTATAGGAAATATTTTTGGAAATAAGATGTGTGCAAAAACGTGTGTGATGGAGCTTCAAACCTATTCACTATTCTTTAACAAAACTATAAAACTAGAAACAAATCTAATGAATTATCTTGAGCAATCTTGAAGTCTTGAGCCATGCAATGCCTTGCTAGAGCCTTCTCTTCTATGTTCCTTCCTTGATGTGTAAAAACGCCTTCTTTGCTTCATGAACCTAGAAGTTCTTGCAAAAGCTAAGCAATGGCCTCCAAATATGGTACTAACCTGAAACTTATCTTAAACAAACTTATTAGTACTAAATAGCTCTTATTTGTTTTGTTATCATCAAAACTCTAAACAAATGGAGAGTGTAACCTTTTGGGCCAACACATATATCACAACTTTTATTGAAATTTCACTTCAGGCAACATGGGCTACACTCCATCAAACTTTTATTTTTTCTATTCAATATATTCAAATATTCAATAAAAAATTGAAACGAGATGATTCTCTATATGGATATTTACATAAGAGAGACATCTAGCATGGTATGATGCCAACATTTACATATTTACAGATATGTATATATAATTGAAATTGAAAGGATTAATTATTGAACAAAATGAATACTAATTAGTCATAAATCAATTTGATTTTATGATTTTCTTTTGCTATTCATTGAAGATAAAAGTTGAAAAACCATTCACTAATTCAAAGTAAATTGTTAATGGTTCCGATTTGCCTCAGTCTGTGACGGGAAATCCATTTTCCTACTCTCAGTAAGAAAGGAAATTTTTAAAAGCTTGCGATACAATTAATCGAAGAGAATAATATAAACTAGATCCAATAAAAAGAATTAGTAATAGAAATAGTTTACAAATAATATTATTCTCTATTTTGGACCTAATTTGGCGACATGGCCAAGTGGTAAGGCGGGACACTGCAAATCCTTTATCCCCAGTGCAAATTCGGGTGCACCTGATCAATAAAAGATTGGGGATTTCTTATCATGTGTATCTAAATTTGATGAATTTTTGCTCCGCAAGAAGCAAAGGCAAAAGACTAAGCAGACATGTCAATATTTGATTTTTTATAACCATAGCGTAGGTTTTATCAAAGAATGTAATTTTTTCTCAAAATCTGGGTGTGGCCTTTGTTGGCCCAAAGGCCTATCATTCTAATTTTGATGATGATTAACTCATGTAATTATAATACTATTGATTTTGTATATATTAAGTTTCAGATATTCAATCAAGATCTTAGTTGGTGTTTAGTTTCTTCAAGCTAACACATGTCGATTCAAAAGCTTAAACGTAAAGTCACATCAAGCACTCAAGATGGAGTCTAACTCTAAGGAATCAAGTTTGGATCAACTCTACATGGAGAAGATCTTCAAGAAGACTTGAGTCAACATTTTGTAAGTTTATAATATTTGTATAGAATATATTAGTTTTGATTACTCAAACTTATCACTTACACGCACACAAAAATTTGATGTTGGTTTTTCAAGAACAAGAGTTTTGGTTTTCAGTTTCATCCGTTTTTGGTTACATGAATATATTTTATCAAAATATAAGTTCATATGATTTGTATGTGCATTAGATTTCATCCATACATATTGGTGCTTCTATTATATTTTAGAAACTTATTTTGATGAGTTGATTTCATGAGTTTTTTGTTTTACAAAAAGTTGTTTCTATGAAATATATTGTCACAAAATAAGTTTATATCATTTTATATGTGTATTAGATTCTATCCATACACACTGGACTTCAATTGAGTTCAATAGCTTGTTTTTTTATTTATATAAGTTTTTGAAAAACTATATTTTCATTTAAAAGTTTAGTTTTTGAGAAATACGATTTTATTTTAAGATTGAAATTCTTTACCTCAAAAATAAGTTCACATGTTTGTAATATGTGTTGATTTTTTATCACATATATTTGTACTTCTATATATTTATATGAACTTATTTTTGTCAAATTTATTAGAATTTTATCAGATTCAAAAAGATATTAAAAATACCAAATTATAAGTTTGGGGCTGAGCTCGATCGACCGCCAGGTCGACAGGATGTGCACATGCCCAATGGTTGTGCATGTCGATCGACCGACTGGCCGACCATTAGAGACTCAATACTCTCTGTTATTTCCAGTCGACTGGTTGGTCGACTGCCAGAGAGTTTTGCTCTTTGGATGTTTGGTGCGGTCGATCGACCGTTCGACCAGCAAACCCCCACGATCATAATTTTGATCATTGGCGATCGACCGCCTGGTAAACCGACAAGCCTGTGATTGGACCCCAATGGCTAGTTTTGGTTTAGCCTATAAATATGATTTTTTGGGGAGAGTTTTCTTCAAGATTAAATTTGTTTTTCAACAAGTTTTCAAGTGCTTATTTTCTCATCTTCAAGAAAGTTTTTCAACAAGTCTTTGGGCTTCAAATCCATATATTTTTTGTGTTTGTTTCAAGATTGAAAAGTTTGAAAATCAAAGAAAACAAGTTTTTAGAAACACAAGTTTTATTTTTCAAGTTTTTATATTTTCATAGAAGTTTTCTCAATTGTTTTCTAAAGAGCTTCATCTTCAAAATCTTTGTTTTCTCACAAACTTGAGCTATCATTGTAAAATCTATCCTTTAAGATCTTGTATTGTGAGATTTCTTGTTTGTGATCTTTGTGATCACTAGGTGTTGTAACTTTTTTTTTACTTTGTGCCTTGGCTTTGTGCCCTCCTTCTTGTGTAGAGATGATTTTCTTTGTGAATTGGTTTTGTGTCTCTTCTTGTGTAAATATTGGAGTTTTTTTCTTTGTGAAGTTTCTAAGTGGAGATAGTGAAAATCCTTCTAGGTGAAGGCAGAGATGTAGAGCTTGATGCTCGAACCTTGAAACATATTCTTGTATTTGCGTTTGGCTATCTCTCTCAACTCTACTCTTTTTATATCTTGCATTACTCTTGTTACTTATACATATATGTTTGATATTGTGTTTACACTTGTTTCAATCTAAGAGAGTTATTAAAGCACCTTAACTCTTAAAAGAGGAATTGAGGAGAATTTCTAGAGCCCTTCACCGAAAATTCGGCTTCACTCTTTGAAAATTATTTATGTTAGTGTAAAACTTTAAATTTCACATGTAATAAGCACTTCACCTATTCACTCCCTCTAGGTAAACTTTCAATTGGTATCAGAGCAAGTGCTCCTGATATTCGATTTAACCACCGAGGAGTGATCATATATTTTCTAATTATCATATTTATTTTTGTACACTCATGACATATAGTGGTAAGTCTGGCATTTATTGTCCATCCACATTTGATGGACTTAATTTTTCCATACGAAAAGTTAAGATGACGTTCTTGAATTCATGGGGGTAGCAAAATAGCCAAAGCTATTTCAAAACCATTTGTTTGTCCCGAGGATGATGAGGACTCATGGTCTGAAATTACAGTTAAGAAATATAATGCCAATTCTAAAGCCCATTGTCACGCCCTGCTTCGAAAAATATGTTAGAGTGGAGACGCGATGAGAGTTGATGACGATATATGCAAGGAAAATCCCTCACGCATACGCGCTAAGCCTTAAGTAACCTGAACAAACTATAAAAATCTACTATAATAAATTATGATCACTGCAATATCACATATAAGTATCCACACATGATAATAAATACACAAAGAGATGGAATGACAACTGATAATAGTATAGAGAGAGTCAGGAAATAATAGGAATGCAAGAGATAAGAATATCGGAATAGGTAGAGAGAAACTCTAGGCTCCTTGCGAAGCGTACAGTCTCATCAAACACCTGATCAATGAAATAAAATATCCAATCTAGACGTGCAAATACAGGGTCATCAGAAAGCAACCCAATGAGTGTGTAAGAAAAGGGGAAGGTGCTCGTGCATACAAATAGTGTGTACATATACAAACATGATAAACTGTAAATAAAAGATAACTGAATGATAACATGAATAAGTCTGTCGGCAAGACAATACCACTGATAAAACAAACAACTGATATCAAGATGTATAACCTAACCTATGTCACTAGTCTGGTTGGTTATTATTAAACTAATTAATGTAGTATTAACTGTGTTCCATACCACAACCGTTTTTTCACATAACAAACAAGATTATCGTTATTGTAACTGCCTACTAATGTAGTGCATGTATTTTGAAAGGATACCGTGCATGCCCTGTACCACGATCTAACACCCATGGCGCTGAATCAGGACAAGCTGTAAGGCTCTAATAACTGAGACCACAATCCCACACGAAAAGACAACTAGTGTGGCACCGTAATCCGGGCATAGCCCTGACAATTGACAACTGAATAACTAAGTAGGCAGTACTACCTTGGTTCCCCATGGTGGATCCCATAACTTGGTATACCATAAGAAGGCCTTCGAAAATACACGATATGCAATATCAGGCAATTACCCCTGTTCCCCGGATTATGATGTTTTTTATTAACAAACAACTAATTTGATTATTATTAAGAGTAACCGATATCTCCAACAACTGCTGATGTCAATACTAGATGATATCTGATAACTGATAACTCATAACTGACAACTGAATAACTAGTAACTAGTAACTGACATCTGAATTTTGGAGATATAGAGTCACTAATAACAACTGTACACTAATCACTGATAACTGATACATAAATCTGATAACTACTATAAATTCTGAAGTAAGAGATCACTGATAACAACTAGATCACCATGATATATCTGTCTATCCATAACTGAATAACTGCAGTGACTAGGAACCAATCATAAAGAGAAGTCTACTAGATATCCTCAAAGTCAACTAGATCAACAGATTCCGAAATTATATCTAAAGAGGGAACATCCTTAAATAACATGAAATTTAGAAATATCCACTTTTGATACTCAACATCAATAAGATATCAATACTTCGATAAACCAATAATCAATAAATAGATCTGAAAACACTTACAACTAAAAATCTATAATCAACTCATAGTATTCATCGAAACTAAAGGTAAGATATTCATTCAAACAATCAAAATCTATCTATCATCAATCACATCTAAATACTAATCAATATCTAATAAAAAGAATGTAAATATCAGATTAACTAAGATTCTAACTAAGTGCATATAAGTCCAAGTATCAAGAAGATTAGTCATCTTAATAAAGTAACCTCGTGTTTAATCCATCCTCAATATCCAAATAAATTCCCGTCAAAATAATCACCAAATAAATATCTGATAAATACCTCAAATAAATATACTATTTATCCATAAATATGTACCAGGCCAATCTCAAGATCAATCACAGTCTAAAGTATACTACAACTATCCTTGAATCGAAAGTGGTAATCCTTTACACATGAAATGATGCTGATAAACGCTCATATCAACTAAATAAATAAGGTGAACACTCATTGATGTCTCATGAAGTGATACAGGTAATCAAACTGGTAAAATTTATCAAAAAGTCACATGAAATGATACAAGTAACATATAAACGCCTACTAATAACAGTAAATAAGAAAATAATACAAGAGCAAATACTCACATGAAATGATGTATTTTTAGAACCGAATCGCCGTATGATCTTCACTGCACGAACTAATATGGATCTTTAGATCATCTCATGCATCGGTCTTCAAATCGCCTGGCTATCGGGTCCACAATGAACACCAATCCGAATCTACTGTTACCGAGTTCGGATCGCATGAACGAGTCTGAATCGCTGCAACACGCAACCATACACATGAACTCACACGAACACAAATATACACACGTACTGGTATACACCTGTACACATACGTACATGTATATACTTACACACAAACTTATATATATATATATATATATATATATATATATATATATATATATTATATATATATATTATATATATATATATATATATATATATATATAGACACACACACAACCATACACCTACACATGCACCCAATACACACATGCACACTCATCAACACACACATATAATACATACATTCCCATGCATAAAGAAAAACTGGCACCCCCACCCTCTTGCATTCACATACACACAAAGTAATAAACACACATATAATCATAACAACACATGCACACATATATATTTATAGAGAGGAATAGAAAGACTCACAGCAAGGGGGCACGACCATGGCAAGAAGGAGAGAAGATGGGGATTACGGTACCGCGGAGCTCGCCGGAGTGAGGTTACGACCAAGGAGGAGAGGTGCGGCTGTTGTTGTGGGAGATTGGAAGGAAGGAGATAGGATTAGGGTTTGGTTTTGGGTAAATAGATGATTAGGAGATTATATATAGGGGTGGATAATGGGTTTTGGGTATTGAGTTTATCTAATGAGTTTGGATTTCGGAATAAGGCTACTGGGTTAAGATAAGTGGTAATGGGTGTGGAAAAATGAAAGAAGGAGAATAATAACAATGCTAACACAACATTAATAAAAACAATATTCTTAATAACAAAATTAACAATATTAATAATGATGATTAATAGTAACACATAAAAATAGTATTAGTAATGATATTATCAATAATAGTAGTAATAATAATACATAATAATAACTTTAATAACAACACTGATAATAACACTAATATTAATACTAATAAAAAATAATCAAAATGAAATAATAATAGTAACAATTACTACTAATATCAACAATTAATATTAATAATATTTAAAGCCAAATAAATATTTAATATCGTAATATAATTTGCATATTTAATATGATAATAATCACAATAAGAAGAGCAATAAATTAAATTAATTAATAATAATAATAAAATAGTCTGTATAGCAAATTAAAATAAAAACACAGTATTTTAAACTAGGGATATTACATTCTACCAACCTTACAAAAATTTTGTCCTCGAAATTTCAATAAAGTAGGAAATGATAAAAATAGAGTCAAAATCAAGAGAGAAGATATCAGACCTTTATGTCGCTTCTCAACGCATTATAGATCCATCACGCTTCCGCTACACTACTCTGATTTCTACTACCGGCTTCAGCATAGAGTAATCAGTCTCAAGAGACAAAGCCAGAGAAAATAGAATAAAAAAAGGATAAAAATCAAGATGGAATTCAGATCATTCTAAAATAAGAGATGTAATCAGGGATATAAAAGATTCAAGAGATGGATTTCAAAAGGGAGGACAATTAACTTTAAATAAACTCAATATCATAATGTGACTGTTATATGCATTGCAGTGTACATATAACTTATTTCGAGTTACCAGTAAGAACTAGGTCTTTGATCGGTCACATATATTGCATATATATTGTCACATTACCATGTTTATTATCTAATAAATCCTATTAAGAAAGCTTTATTTTTCTTTATTAAGTGCGGGCCCATTGCTTAAGGAAAGGGAAGAAAAACAAGCCCAAAAGCCCATCAAATTCTGATTTAATTCAGAATTAATTTGAAATCAGAAGATCATGACAGATTATGGCAGACCAGGGAGGATGAGAACAAGTTAATTTGGTTTTATAAGAATCCAAATCGGTTAGCTTGAGAATCACCAAAGATTATATTAGAATCAGAGCCAAACAGTGAATCTAGCCAGATAAAAGGGAGCCAAATCCTACGCAAGCCAGATCTCCACCAGGATGTGGCCATTTGGCCACATCCTGGCCGTGGATCTGCAGCCAAAGCTGCGGATCCGCGACTTGTTGGTGGAGATAAGGGGAGCGTTTGCTCCCCTTATCTCCTCACTCCTTTCCCTCTGGGTTTTTGCCTATAAAAGGCAGGGTTTTGTGCTGAAAAAAGGAGCGAAGACGAGAATTAAATTTCTTATTCATTTTTAGGGTTTAGTCTCTTTGTTAGATAGTATAGAAGTTGTATCTCTGTTTTATAATTTGTAGTTCAGTTCAACTACCAGTGAGAGAGAGGAATAGAGTGATTGTAATCTTAAGATTGAAGTGATATCAATAAAAAGATGAAGCTTTCTCTTCTTCCACTCCTATTCATGGGTATGTCTTGCTTTATTTACATGTTTTATTTTTCATCTTCCATGAGTAGCTAAATTCGTTTTCTAGGCTCACTATTGTTCCTCTCTTCGATCCCTCTTCTTTTTGAATGATTTTGATGTAAAGACCCAATGGAATCATATGCATGCCTAAACTAAGCCTTTCTTCTTTGAAAGTGTTTTTGAAGGCACATGAGGATGGGTTTAGATTTTTAAACTTCTACTTCTTTTAAAACATCTCTTGAACTTGTTTTTATTTCATACTTGAAATACTTGATGATTTAACATTCAATTCAAGATGGTTTCTTAAAGAAAAGAGTTAACTTTTTAAACTATCTTATTTGCTTTGCTTAAAACTTTCTAAACTCAAGCTTAAGTTTTCCCTATGATCAAGTTGAGGCACTAAGAATTTCAAGAGAAGAACACATCGTTGAGTAGTGAGATAATGAGCCCAGATCTTTTTCTTATATTAAAAACAATAAATCACTCTTCAAGCTTTTAAAAAAATTACTTTTTTCAAGCCTTCTCTAAGTTTGCAAATTTTCTTTTAATCATTTTTCTTCTCTCCATTCTCTTTTTCAATTTATATAAAAGAAAGAAAGACACCAACTCCATTCTTTGTTACTAAACAAAACACCGAAAAGCTTCTATCGCATTCCTCCTCGTGGACACGACCCGTTAGCCCAAAGCTACACGGTAATTCTTATCACTTTCATTTCACGATCAATTTTTGATGCCGTTGTCGGGGAGGGAACGGTGTAATTGTTTTCTAACAAGTTTGGTGTCTTGTTTCAAGGACATCAAGATACAAATTTAGCATTCAAGCTTTGCAGGAGAAGACTTGTTATTCTGTGCCCCTACTCTCGAAAGTAGGAAACAAAATTTCAAGAAATTACAGTGCAAAAGTTGAAATTTTTTGTGGACTACTAAAAACTTTTTTTTGCAGGACATATTGCTTGCAAAAATAAAGTTTTTGTGTTATTATACTTGCTATATCTAATATTCACAATCCCTATTTTTAATCAAACAAACATTTAGACTTGTATTCTAGGCATTTGTCTAATTACGTTTATTTTATAATTACTGTTGAAGATAGCTGGAGACAAGATACGTATGCATAATCTTGGGTGATATTTGCTCTTGAATGTTACTTTTCTATATCTTGCACACTTTGCACAATTAATTCTAAGGGCAAAATCCAAATCAAGATAAGGTGGAGAAGTCATTATCCTTAGCCCACAAACCATCTCCTAGCACGCACAACCTAAGCCTAAGTAAAATCTGATAGACGTTGGCCTTAGGGACATCTCGAACCCACTAGGAAATTATCCTAAGGGGAAAGGTGTTAGAATTTGACTCCTGCCAAATCAGTGTCTAAGAAAGGGATTGAGAGGCAAAACCCTGAAGGCTGGTGGTTTGGCTTAATTAGGCCCGTCGCTTTAGCGCGGATACCTCCCACCAATCTTGCCCTGACCTGGATGATTAGCTTGTGGTCAAAGTCTACATTATACCTCCTGTGGACAATCAACCAGTTAGGAGTTGTCTGGGTTAAGGTTACCTTAGACTAGGCGTGGTTGTTTTCTCTTGTTGACGATTGGTGAACTTGTTTGTGATTGTGTTTGTGCATGCAATTGTGGTCAAGAGGCCCTAATTCATCTAGGTTGACTAGAAACATATCACCACCCAAGTTTGAACCAAGACCAGATCTGGTTATGGCTCAACCGACATCTTTGCAGGATAGGTTCTATCCCATTAGAATCTCACTTCCATCTTGCATCCAACTTCTATCAGTTGGTGAATACAATTTTGAGCTCATGTCTCTGTTCATCAACACACTCCCCAAGTTTCATGGCTTAGAGTCCGAAGATGCTTATTTCTTCATAAGAGAATTTGAGAAAGTATGTCAATGATGAAAATCCCACACCTTGTAGATGATGCTATTGGTTGAGATTTGTCCCTTTCGCTCTTAAGGACTTAACCAAGAAATGGCTTTACAGCTTAGCGGCCGACTCTATTACATCTTGGAATGGTTTCATCAAGGTCTTTTTGAAGAAATTCTATCTAATTCATAAGACAGCTCTCATTAGGAAGAACATCATGCAATTCAAGTAAGAACCTAATAAACCGTTTTGGAGGTACTTTGAATGCTTTAAAGACCTCCTTGTCCAATGTCCTCATCATGGAATTGAGAAATGGCGACAATGTCAAATTTTTTTTGACGGTTTAGACTACTCAATCAAAACCCTCTTAGAAAGCATGTACCAAGGGGGATTCTTGCAGAAGGATGAAAAATGAAGGATGGGATTTATATGAGAATCTAGCTGAAAAAATCATCCAATGGGAACCTACTAGTGAAATCTCGAGGAACTCAAACTCCATCTCTTTAAAAGGAGGTCTCCATTCTATTGAATCATCCATAACTAACGAGGCTAAGTTAGCTAATCTAGCAAGAAGACTGGAAGCTTTAGAAACTAAGGAACCAAGTCCAGTCAATCAGTCAGCCCAAACTAATTTTCAACTCCGGGTTGTACTTACTGTCAAGCCATTAATCATGTCTTTGAGGAGTGTCCTGTGTTTCAAGCTCAACAATATTTTTCAGAACCGATGAATGCGGCCTTTTCAAGGCCGAACAATATTCCTTATGCACCAACGTACAATCATGGCTGGAGAAATCACCCTAATTTCACATGGAGCCAAAATAATAATGACCACTCATGGTCAAATTATGAAAGCCACTTCCATCAAGCCAATAATTCTTCCAATCATAAACCCAACTTTTCCAATTTCCATCATAATTCTCCCAACTAGCCACCTAACTTTTCAAACTATCAACAAAACTTTTCCAACCAAGCTCCACAATCTTCCTTCCAGAATCCTCAACTAGAAATGAGAATGCCTGACTTTGAGAGAAACATAGAAGGATACATGAAGAATTAAGATTCTCTCATGCAAACTATATAGAGGCTAGAGGTTTAAATGAGCCAATTAGCCACCCCATAGAATGAGAGACAAAAGGGTACCTTGCCTAGTCAGCCAATAATGAATCCTAGGAATTCTCAACAAGCTCATTTGGTTGAGGATCAATCATTGAATCAATGTAATGCTGTTCATACATTGAGGTCGAAAAAAAGAGTTGATAATCAAGTGTCAACACCATATAATCCCATTCAGCACAACCATAATCAAGCAACCACCTCATCTTATCCCAATCCTTCCAAATCTGACGAATCTGAAATAGATAAGTCAACCAGTCAGGTGCACTAGCCTATAGTACTATTTTCTAATAGGCTGAAAAACAACAAGAAAAATTCACACATGGATAAAATAATTGAGATCTTCAATCAAGTAAAGATAAATGCCACTTCTTGATGCCATCCAACAAGTCCCATCCTATGCTAAGTTTCTTAAGGACATCTACACCAAGAAGAGAAAGACTAATATATCCAAAAAGGTCTTCTTAGCCACTAACATTAGTGAGCTACTGTCGGGTCCAATCCCTGTCAAGTACAAGGATCCAGGTTGTCCCACCATTGTCTGCACCATAGGACAAACCGAGATTAGTCGTGCACTTCTTGATTTAGGGGCAAGTATCAACTTGCTTCCATTCTCAGTTTATCAACAACTCGGGTTAGGCGATCTTAGTCCAACTCGAGTCACTATCCAACTGGCTGACCGTTCAGTAAAAGTTCCAAAGGAAAAAATTAATGATGTCCTTATCCGGGTTTGGAAGTTTATTTACCCCGTTGATTTTATAGTTCTAGAGACACAACTTGTGTCCAATCCTAGGGCTCAAACTCCTGTTATCCTAGGACGATCATTCCTTGCTACTGCCAACGCCATCATCAATTGTAGGAATGGGTCCATGAGGTTAACCTTTGGGGACATGACTAGAGAAGTCAATGTCTTCAACCTAGGAAAACAACCCCATGATGTTGTGGACCAAACATTTGAAGTCAACCTCTTTCAGAACTTAACAAGTGAACACAGGGAAGAATTGGAACTAGAAACTGAGTGTGACTTCGGGTTAGAGTGACAACTTTAATCTTAATTAGGTTGTTGATTCTGCTGTGAATTGGGTCTCGAACCCTATTTCACTAAATATGGAGCCAACAAATTTGACTCATCCTTCCAGTGAGCCTTCCTCTTCCTTAAAATTGAAAGCCTTACCTGCACATCTCAAGTACGTCTATCTAGGCGAACAAGAGACCTTTCTTGTCAATATTGCCTCCCATTTAAAGACGGGCAAGAAGAAGATCTTAAAGTAATTTTAAGAAAATATAGGGAAGCCATTGGGTGGACTATGACTGATATAAAGAGAATGAGTCCAACCATAGTTCAACATCGCATTCATCTCAATGAAGACGCCACACCTAAAAGAGACCCGCAGCGTAGGTTAAACCCTATAATGTAAGAGGCTGTTCATACTGAAATTGTGAAACTCTTAGACAATGGGATAATATATCTCATTTCTGATAGCCAATGGGTCAGTCCTGTCCACGCGGTTCCAAAGCAATTTGTTTCACCGTAGGGGCTGTTTGGATTCAAGGAAGTGGGCGGAAGTGAGGAAGTGGGAAGTAGGTTTTTTTTCCTTTTGGAAAATGAGAATTATGTGTATCTTTTTCGGTGTTTGGTTGGTAGTTGGGAAGTGGAAGTGAAAAAGTATATTGTGTTTTTCGGTGTATGGTTAGCAATATGGAAGTAGAAGTGGAAAGGTTGACCACAAAGTTGATCGTAAAATAATATTAAAATAAAAATTAATTATGAAAAAAATTAGACTGTAATTAGATTGCAAGTAAGATTTACATGACTACAAAATTAATTATTTTGAGCTACAACCTATTACAAATGAGATTTACATGACCACAAAATTAACTG
This sequence comes from Agave tequilana, assembly GCA_038442645.1. Lineage (NCBI taxonomy): Eukaryota > Viridiplantae > Streptophyta > Magnoliopsida > Asparagales > Asparagaceae > Agave > Agave tequilana. The sequence continues at coordinate 21,950 of JAVJIF010012303.1, forward strand.
TAGCACGCTGGAAGTGAGAAAATGTTGTGTAAAAGGGAAAAGAGAAAAAGAAAAGGAGTTTTTTCATTTTTCTTTTCCTGTGTTTGGATGGGCAACTGAAGTAGGAAATGACACTCCCCACTTCCTCACTTCCGCCCACTTCCTTGAAACCAAACAGCCCCGTAGTAGAAAATGAGAACAAAGAGTTAGTCCAAATTCGACTTCCCACGAAGATCCGAGTTTGCATTGACTATAGGAAGCTTAATGCTGCAACTCGTAAGGATTATTTTTCACTCCCCTTCATTGAGCAAATGCTTGAACGTTTGACGGGCCACGAGTATTACTGTTTCTTGGATGGTTACTCGGGATATAATCAGATTCCTATTGCTCCTGATGACCAAGAAAAGACTACGTTCACATGTCCATTTGGGATATTTGTTTATAGTCGAATGCCTTTCGGCTTGTGCAATGCCCTAGCAACATTTCAACGTTGCATGTTGTGTCTCTTTTCTGATATGGTAGAACGATTCTTAGAAATCTTCATGGATGGTTTCTCCATCTACAGAGATTCGTTCACTCAATGTCTCCACCATTTAGAACTTGTCCTCCAACGTTGTGCTGAGAAAAATCTGACACTGAACTAGAAGAAATGCCACTTCATGGTAAAATATGGAATTGTCTTGGGTCATGAAATCTCCAAGAAAGGAATTGAAGTGGATAGAGCCAAGATTGAAGTTATTGTTAAGCTTCCCATGCCTAAATGCATGAAGGATATTCGATCCTTCTTAGGACACGCCAGTTTTTATCGAAGATTTCAAGGATTTTAGAAAGATTGCTAGACCCTTGGCTAATCTGTTAGCTAAGGACGTGTCCTTCACTTTCGATGCTGAATGTATGAATTCTTGGGAGAAGCTTAAGAGAGAGCTTATTTCTGCACCAATCATATCTGCGCCGGATTGGTCTATGCCGTTCGAAATTATGTGCGACACTTCTGATTTTGCCATAGGCGCTCTCCTAGGATAGCATATTGATAACAAGCAGCACGTGATTTACTACTCTAGTAGGACTCTCAACGTGCTTAATTGAACTACACTACTATTGAGAAGGAATTCTTGGCGGTAGTGTTTGCCTTAGAGAAATTTTGTCCTTACCTACTAGGGTCCAAAACTATCATTTTCACCGATCATTCTGCGCTTAGGTACCTCATGATGAAGGAGGATGCCAAGGCCTGACTCATTCGTTGGATCCTCTTCTTCAAGAATTTGATCTCGAGATTCGAGACAAGAAAGGCATAGAAAATGTCATTGCTGACCATCTCTCATGAATCCCAAATTCTCCATGCAACGAATTGCCTATAAATGAGGACTTCCTAATGAAAATCTCTTAGCTCTCTTTAGGGAACCTTGGTTTGCTGATATAGTGAACTACTTAGTCACTAACCAAACTCCATCTCATTGGTCCAAAAACGATATATACCGGTTCTTATCTCAAGTCCGGTATTTCTTTTAGGAGGAACCGTATCTTTTAAAGTATTGTTCTGACAAAATTATTAGGAGATGCATTCCTGATGAAGAGGTGAAGAGTGTTTTATCTTTTTGTCACGAACTTACATGCGGTGGACACTTTAGTCCCCGCAAGACTACTGAAAAGTGCTACAAATGCGTTCTATTGGCCCACTTTGTTCAAAGATGCTTATGAATTTTGCAAGATGTGCCCTAAATGCCAGATGGTGGGAAGAATCTCAAAACGAGATATGATGCTCCTCAGCCTAATTCTAGAAATAGAACTCTTTGATGTTTAGGGCATCGACTTTATGGGTCCATTTCCTAACTCATTTGGAAACTAATACATATTTGTTGCTGTGGACTATGTGTCCAAGTGGGTACAACCCATTCCTAGTAGAACTAATGACAACAAAGTTGTCATAAAGTTTTTGAAAGAGAACATTTTCTCACGCTTCGGAACCCCTCGTGCTATCATCAGTGATAAGGGTACTCACTTTTGCAATAGATCCTTTGAAGCTCTTATGCGAAAGTATGCCATAACTCACAAGTTGTCCACATCTTATCATCTTCAAACCAGTGGGTAGGTTGAGGTCTTCAATAGACAAATCAAGCTTATTTTGGAGAAGACTGTGAACCAAAATCAGAAAGATTGGTGCACCAAACTTGTAGACGCCCTATGAGCCTACAAGACCATCTTCAAGACGATTCTAGGGATGTCTCCTTATAGGTTAGTCTTTGGGAAGGCTTGCCACCTACCCGTTGAGTTAGAGCACCGGGCCTTATAGGCAACAAGCAGTTGAATTTCGACTTGACTAAGGCCGGTGACCTTTAGAAATTACAAATTTCTGAATTAGAGAGTTGAGAAATGTGGCCTATGAAAATGCTAAGATCACTAAATATGGAGTTAAGATTTTTCATGATAAACACATTATAAGAAAAACTTTTGTCCCTGGACAAAAAGTCTTACTCTATAATTCTTGACTTCATCTTTTTCTAGAAAAATTAAAATCAAGATGGACTGGGCCATTCGTTGTCAAAATCGTGTTTCCATATGGTGCTGTAGAGATCAGTGACACCAAGAATGGAAATGACTTTAAGGTAAATGGTCAACGCTTTAAACCTTTCTTGAAATCGGTGCCGGTAAATGAAACGGCTATGGGTCTTTTCGACCTAGTGTATCGGTAACTTTTCTCTTTTCCATTTTATTTCATGCATCTATACATTTCTTTCATACATTGGGGACAATGCATGAGATAAGTGTGGGAAAGGGCTCTAACATGACTAATATAACTAAAAAAAAAGAAGAAAACAAAGAATATATATATATATATATATATATATATATATAATATATATATTTATATTAAAAAATCTTTTTGAAAGATAAGAACAATATTTTGATATATTTTTGTCAGAAATTAAGTCAATTTTAAGGAATAAGAAAATCATAATTTAGATACTAAGATAACTTGTTTGATTTTCATTAGGAAGAAAATTGATGAAAGTAATTTAGTCTTGATCTTTACCTTAAAGAAATATGCACACTTTATACACTTACACACTTAGGGTTCAAAGACAAAAATTCTTATGCCTTATAAAAAAAAGAATATATATATATGTGTGTGTGTGTGTGTGTGTGCGTGCGTGCGTGCGTTTGTGTGTGTATATATATGCAAATCTAATTATTGATTAGCTAGGTGCTTTGACCTAAGCAAGCCTTGGTATTTATGCAAAAGATAATTAGATAAGTTTGAATATATATATATATATATATATATATATATATATATATATATATATATATATATATATATATATATATATATATAAAATCCTCTGATTAAGCTGGGTATTTGTGCCTCATGAAGCATAAGTGTTCATGCCTAAATGGGGTACATTTTATAAATAAAAAACCCTTAGTTTCGTGGCCTTATGTCCTCGAGTGTTTAAGTTCTTAGGGGTGTTTTCTAACCTTGTGCCCTAAGACTGTCTGGTTTGGGTGTCACCGACTAAAGGCTCGTTACATGGGCAGATTAGAAAGCCTAATGGAATTAAGGAATAAATACCACAAAAAATAAATATAAATAAGGCATAAGAGTTAATGGCACGGATGTATATAGATGAAATCCAATATACATTAAACCATGTAAACTTATTTTGATTCTATCTATTCATGAAAACCATATATATGAACTAGAAATCTAAAAATCGGTTAAACCAAAAACCAAACATATTGAACTTTTGTGTGTGTGAACTTGAGCATATCGACACTATCTATCTTACACAAGATCTAAACACAACTAAACTAAACACAAACCAAAGTCTTCTTTTAGAACTCCTTCTCTAAGCCGACTCGATCCAAACACGATCCAACGAGCTTGACTCCAATCGAGTTCTAGATGCGATCATGATGCGCGAATTCTTGAATCTACATGGGATAGCTCTAAAAACTCCCTTGTTGAAGCTAAACACCTACTAATATCTTGATCAATAACTGAAACTATATAAACACAAGATCATTAGTAAACTAACCTTCATAAGTTAGTCATCATCACAACTAAGATGAAAGGTCTCTGGACTAACAATCTCCCCTTTTTTGATGATGACAAAATTTATGAGGTTATATATGCACCCATTAAGGATAGGCTTCCTAGAAACTCTCCCTTAACATACGCATATCCAATAAACATATAAAGATATGCAATGAAGCTTAAGATACCAATAAAACAAGATATATGCATAAACACATAGTAAAATATGCATATATAAATCTAAATTCTTCTCCCCCTTTTTGTCACTGATCAACAAAGGGGTGAAGATAAACAAACAATAAACAATCTTAAAATAAAATTTTGATACCAATAAACACAATCAATTGAAAGAACCAATTGAAAGAAACAATCTTTTTTTGAATTGGTATCAATAAAAGAACATGATATCAATTGAAAATAAACACCAAAATCTTTAGGTAAACACTATATTTTGCAATAAGGATACCAATTTGAAAATAATACCAGTTTAAAATTATTAATACCAATATTAAAAATGTAAGCATATACCAAAGCAAAATATTTTTCATCATAAATTCTGGGAGTAAGACACAAATTGAAAAGTAAAACCAATTGAAAGATAAATAAGAATTTTTCTCCCCTTTTATGAAATAATAATAAAAATAATGCATATGCTTGTATATGATACCAATTGAAAAATAATTGACTTTAAGAACTAAATCAAACTTAGTAAGAAATAATTTGTGTTAGAGATGTATGGCATATATGTTTAAAGCACAAGAAAACATCTATATGTTTGTATCAGAGCAATATAATGTTGCTTTAAATATGATCCATACATATATAGAAAACATGAGTATACAAATATATGAAATATCATAGAGATTATGTGCATAACTCATACCTACCACCCTATTCATGCACATGTTTAAAAGATATTCAATAAGAGTATACAAAGCATGGTTGCCCATCCAACCGCCCTTAAAAGGTAGGGGTTTTCAAAAATAAGCTTTGAAAATATTTTAACATGTTTGAAAACTCTACAATTGAAGAGTAAAGACTAGTTTTAAAAGATAATTTTAAAATCTAGTATGAAATCCTTCAAGTAAGGAATAAAAAAGAATATATCTATGAAAACATGAGAATCACACAATAATTGACACTCAAGGTCTATAAAGTACATATATGCTCATGAAATAAAAATCATGAGTAAACACCAAACATAGAGTGTATGAATCATTTAATCATCAAAATCATGAAAATAACACATTGAAGCTCATATGAAATTTCTTTATAAACATGAAAAACATAAAAATTTAATTTTCATCAAAATAATACAAACTTCAAGGCATATGTATATTTTATCTAAACTAGAAGTATACATACATATCTCAAACACAAGTGAGTCCATAATAGTTTTACATGAAAAGCAAGTGACTCTAGAATAGACATGTATATCTAATAGTTTTAGACAAATTAACATATACATGAAGATAAATATATTTTTTTATGAAAACATGTACAAAAATAGAAAAAATAAGTTGAGATACAAGAATCATCAAAACTAGAATATACATATACATGTAATGTGTACAAATGAGCAATAAAGTACAAATACACAATAATCAATTGTGGCTCATTAATTGTACAAGAATAAATACAAGTTTTAATAAAAGTTTCATCTAAACATTTAATCAAAATATTAAGTACAAAATCATCAACAAGCATGATCATTAAGGTAAATTCACGTGTTTTAGAGTTAGGATATACACAATAGCTAAACTATAGTGAGAACAGAAAATAATAGTCCATATAAACATGAGTGTATCTCAAATACTATTTATGTATGTCTTAAGTCTATTTAACATAATGAACATTAAAACATTGCTAAAAGTTAATAATACAAAATCATGTAAATAATATAAAGGAGTTAGAGATAGTTACCAAAACTAATAAGGCTAATCTCTAGGTCTCCAAACCATGATGGTCCTCCCACCAAATATCCTTGAAGGTGATGCATCCAATGTAATGTCCATCAAGCTCAAACGCATCCACCATCAAGGCACCAATACCCCCACGTCAAGTGAGAGCCCACACCTACATCAAATGCAATAGGGGTGAATTTTGGTACCCATACCTTATTGGGTCCATAGGAGTTAGCTCCTTTCCTAACCCAAACAAATTTATTTACAAAATTTGAATCATTTATTCTATCATAACAAAATTTTGCAAGGTGGTCCGTACATCCACAATGTATACAAGTGTACACATGAGCATACATAGTGTCAAGTGTGTGAACATGAGAAGCATGTGTATGCCGTGAATGGTGTGCATGTACGAAATATGGATTCTAATTTCTTATGATCCATAGCACATTGGCTCAAAGTGGAGCCCAAACAATCAATACTCTTCTTTAACAGAATTATATCATTTTCAACATTAGAAGAAAAAGTAGAGTATGCAATAGAAACACTAGAGGGTGAGCTATAATAGTATGGCAAACATGAGAATCTAAATCAATTTTCAAAATGTATTTTCTTTTGAAACTAAATCCAATTCTTTTGAAATCAAAACAATTTTTCAAAGAATTATTCTTTTTTAAAATAATTTCTAGTTTTGAAGATAAAACCTCATTTTTCTTCAAAACATCATCATTATCATTTTTATTTTTCAAAATTTCATTTTCCTTTAAAACAAGGTCAAGTTGAATTTTCAAGAAATCTCTTTCATTTGAAATCTCAACCCTCTCTTATAAAACCATATCTAGCTTTGAAGACAAATTCTCATTTTCTTCTTTTAATTTAAAACTTTTCTTTTTCAAAAGTTTGTATTTTTCTAGCCAATTTTCACAAAATAGAGAAAGTTCTTCATTTAAGGCATCGTCCATATGGTCATCACCTGTTCCAGGTGATTAGTCTACGATTATGCATTATTATATCATATTTCCCCACCGATTTATGAATAAATTGTTGGTCTAAACCGTGTTTTGGTCTCTATTGCAGGTAAATCCAAAGTTCAAGGGCAAAGGAGTAATAAGAGCCTAATTAATTCCATTTTAGGGTAATTAAATCCGCATTACTTGGAGGCCAAGAAAGGGATTATCTAGAAGATACGTCAAATCTAGACTCTTGCGCACGTCAGACGAAAATACAGACAAAAACACGCGAAATGGAATATACCAGGAAGCTACTGGAGCCAAGACGGATCCTCACACCAAAACCAGGGAGATATCTCCCTGGTTTGGCCGCAGATCCGCGGCAAAGGCCGCGGATCAGCGGCCCTTTGGTGGGGCCACGCGTCAATTTTCGACGCGTGGCCCCGTCTCGTCTTCTGGAATCATCCTATGACTATATAAACCCCTGTGTAGAGGGGCAGAACGAAGAAATTTTTCATTTTTAGGTTAGGGTTTCTATGTTTTAGTGTAGTGTAGGTAGGTGTTCTTCATTTCTTGTATTTTGTTATGTTATTTCGTTTTTAGATCATGTATTAGGGCTGAGAGATTCAGAGAGAGAGATAGAGAGGGATTGATGTAATAGATGGTGACAATCTATGTAAAGGTGCCTCCTTTCTTCTCTATTGTAATCTTCTTCATCTTCTACATGATGCCTTGTTAACTTTTTTCTCATGGCAATCTAACTACTAACCACTAACCATCTAACCACTTACTTGATAATTCACATGAATCGAGTAGCCTCTATAAGGCCTTGCTCTTGCAAGAGCCATTGATGGCTCATGATGATGGGTTCTAACATTTAACTTGCTAACGAAGCTAACTCTCTCTTATTTCATGCTTGCTTCTAATGGTTTGATGATCTAATGTTTGTATTAGCTTGCTCTTGATGCAAGTTTGAATGTGAAGAATCATCTCATTTGCCATGCTTTGTATCGTCTCTTGAAGCCAAGGATTAGTGATGGCCGAGGATCAAATGTGAGGCAACTATCACTAAGAGGTTAGCATGGTTAGTGGATCAATTAGTAGTTAGTAGCCATGAGTTTTCTTTTATCTTGTTTTAAAGTCTATTTCAAAATACTTCTTTTATCGTTTCATCGTGTTTTCACCATCTTCTTTGTTTAACCTTTGTTTCATCTTCTCTACCATAAGCTTCATCTTCTTTTCTATTTTGTTTGCCAAACCACTTCTCTTTTGTTTTCTTCGCCGTTTTCATCGCTCTCCTTACCTACCACATGTTTATTTTCATTTTCTTTTCTTTTCACTTTCTTTTTAATTCTTTAACAAAGAAGAACTGTTAACATAAAACGTGAATAAAAACTGTTAATGCTTCTATCGCCTCCCTTCCCTGTGGATTCGACCCGTTGAGCCAATGCTATAACGGAAGTATCGAGGGTACATTAGCGCACATGCGAGCTTTACATTGATTTCACAAAACTACACATTTTTGAGTGCTGGTTTTCCCCCGATCAAATTTTTGGCGCCGTTGCCGGGGAAGGGAATGATTTTGATTTCACATTTTTGTTAACATTGTCTTCTCTGTTTTGGTGTGCAGGACAATCTTTATAGGTACTTAACATTGCAGAATAAACACTAGCATTGTATCTCCCTGCTCTAGAAAGCTGGGACCTAGCTTCTAAAGAACCGCCGCGCAAACGCGACTTTCGCCGCGAAAACGCGGCCATTTTGTAATCAATGTGTATCTTGTTGTGCTGGGATGTGTTCATTGTAATAGCTAGTGGATCTGTATCATTACTTTTCTGCTTTGATTGCTTACACACCATAATAAACTAAAGAACTAAAATACGGTATTTGCACACTTTTAAAACGGTTTAGACATTTGCATTTAGATACGTGTCAATTCAATTCCAATATACTGTATTTTGTTCTGTTGTTGTGATCTGGATTGAGGTGTACATATGGCATTGCATATAGCATAGGACAAACACGTGGGTGATTTATCACTTTGTGTTATACTATTGTCTATATTGCACACTTGCATGAATTGAAGTTAAGGGCAAAACACATATAAGATAAGGTGGGGATTTTATCACCCTTCCTTAGCCCAAAAACCACCTCCCCACTCACACAACCCAAGCCCTAATAAAATTTGATAGACGTTGGCCCCTAGGGACATCTCGGACTCATTAAGAGATTGACCGAGGGTGGAACTTATTTTGAATCTTACTCTTGTGAAATCGGTGTTTAAGGCTGGGGATTAAGAGGTTACGCCTCGAAGATACCGTGGTTTGGCGTAATTAAGGCCCGTTGCTTACGCACGGATACCTCCCACCATATTTTGCCCCTACCTGACCGATTAGCTTGTGGTCGGATTCAAGCAACAACCTCCCCCGGGTAATCAACCAGTTAGGAGTCGTCTAGGTCTAGGTCAACCTTACTTTAGGCTTGGTTTTGATTTGTCTTTTCTTTTTGTTTGTTGTTTGATTTTTTCTTTTTTGTTTGTAATTGTTTGTGAAATGGAATTCAACAATAATAATTCTTTCAATCCGAATATGAATCCATGTTTCACACCGACACCGTTCGATTCGGATAATTCCAACCCGGCTTTTTACAATATGCACCAACCAAATACACTGGGTTGGCCTTATCCGAATCAATACAACCCATACCAACATTCTTATGACTATAATTTCCAAAATAATTTCACCTCGTCACAGAGTCAATGGGGATTCACCTCCCCCGAGTTTAATTTTCAACCTCCTTGTCCCCTATGTTCACCTTATCCATAATTTACACAATGTTCATTCTCTGATTTCGCTTCCTATACTCCTTTTTCTGAACCACCAATTGAAGAAAAATCTGAGTTACAAAAGAGTATAGAAGCCAATCTACAAGAGGCTGAGCAACAACTTCAGAAAATATTGGCCTCTCCAATTTCACAGTATTTTCAAGAGTCTTATTCAGTTCTACCTCCTCATAATGAACAACCATCTGCCCTGGAAATGAGTAAGGAACTCTTGTGTGAGTCTAAGCTTCAATCTCAAAACATTTCTGACTCACATTCTTCACAAAATTTCCAAAACCAAGATTCTTATAGTCCCATTCTAGAGCATCCACTTGTAGAAAAATTAAGTCTAGAAATAGTATAGAAATCTTGCAGGAGTTTATGTTATAATTTCAAAAATCATCTGCCGAGTCTGTCAATAGGTTGGAAACACAATTGAGTCAATTGGTTAGCATTTATAGGAATGAGGAAACTCTATCTTATCAACCTTTGATCAATTCAGCTATGCCAAACTCTATTGATCTGACCCAGGACTCTTGTCATTTTGAACATCAAGATTCAATTTCAGCACAACCACCAGAACTTGTCCAAACTTCAAATCCCATTGACATTTTGGCAAGTTATCCTTTTCCTGAGATTGAACTTGAGCATGAATATGATCATGAACCTCAAATTCGTGATTCAATTCTACTTTCTGATTCAATTATGACTCTGGTGTCTTCACCTGATTTCAATCCTTTTCCCGAGTCAGTATTGGATCCAGTGCCAGTCCATTGTGAAATTGAATCACCAATCATTTATGATGATCATATTGAACTTGACCAATTTCATACTTTTAAAAGTTCCATTGATAAATTGGCAAGTTCTCATTTTTATGGAATTGAACTCAATGAGGAATGTGACTTTGATCCTCAAATTTGTGATCCAGTTCAAATTCCTGAATCAATATTGACTCCTGTTATGTTACCCAATTTGAGCAACAATTTAGAGTCAGTTTTGATTCCCATACCTGTCATTCCTGAACTTGAATCACCAACCTTAGAAAGTCACATTCCATCATGGGGAAATGAATGTGGACTTGAGCTTCATCTTCTTGATTTGGACCCACTTCCTGAACCTTTACTTGATTTAAGTCTTTTTTCTGAGTCGGTATTAGTTCCTGTACTTCCTGAGTCCAAATCAATCATTCCATTCTGGGACAAGGGTCTTGATAAATTTGACTCCGAAATTAATTTGAAAATTTGGAATTGGATGGGGTTAAATTTTTAATAAAAATCATAAATATATACATCTTTCTAGTGGGTTGTATTCTAGAGGTCTCTGGTGGGTTCCTCCGGACTCCACGCAAGTTGGATTGGGCCGCATTCCGTGGACCAATCAGACCACCACCGGAACCACCACCTTGAGGTGATTTTTCCTTCCCTCTCTATTTGTTTCATGCATATATACATCACGATGCATTGAGGACAATGCATGAGATAAGTGTGGGGGAGGATTTACTAACATAGAGTTTTTAGATTTTCTTTCTTTTACACTTTTTTTAGGATACTTTTAGAAATATTCCCTTTTGTATAGGAATTTTTCTCTTCTTTAAAAACTTTTTGAAACAAGAGACTAAGTTTTGATCTATTTTTAAAAATTAAGATGATCTTAGAAATTAAGGAGCCTTAATTATGACATCTTAAACCCAGTCGAAATAATGGATCTTGTTTAAAATTATAGGCTAACTAAGATAAATTGGGGAGATAATTTTATCTTGAATTTTCTTAGATAGTACGCACTTCACACTTACACAATTTTTGGGATGGAAACAAAGACCTAAAATGCCATAAATAAAAAGAAAAAATCATCACTTATTAAGCTGGATAATTATGCCTCAAGAAGCATGATTATTCACGCCTAACGGTGGTCAAAAGAAACAAATAAATCCCCTTTAGTTTTGTGGCCTTGTTTACTCGAGTCCTTAAACCCGAGGGATGTTTTATCATCTGGTGCCCTAGGACCTTCTGGTTTGGGAGTCATCGGTTATAGGCTCACTATATGGGTGAACTAGAAAGCCTAAGAAAACTAAGGGAAGAAAAAAAGAAAAAATAATATATATATAATATATATATATATATATATATATATATATATATATATATATATATATATATATGAATATAAATAAATGGCTTGATGGTTAGAGTTGAAATCCCAGAAATTTTCACTATCACAAAGTGCATATTATCTAGGTTTTATGAAAGATAAAATATTCAATCCAATTTTGAATTCTTACCTTAATTTAAGACAAGATCTTGCATAGAGACTAAGTTTAAGGAAGAATAATTTTTGGTGGACTTATGACCTTATATCGCTTATATTTTTGTAAAAATATTTCATAAACTTGTCTCTCTTTCAACATGCGTTTTCAAAATACTAACATTTGTCTTCTTTCTTTATGGATTTTGTGGGTGCAATCCGCTGAAAATCCTCAGGAGACAACACTCCTCCTCTAGGGGTAACCTAGAGGTTTAACGGCTTATAGCACACGCTCAGTGCAATCGCGTCACCTGCGAAAGTGGTGTACTAACATTAGTAGTATAGTTTTCTTTTCTTGTTTTGCTCGGGACGAGCAAAAGATAAGTGTGGGGTGTGATTAGTCTACGATTATGCATTATTATATCACATTTTCCCACCGATTTATGAATAAATTGTCAGTCTAAACCGTGTTTTGGTCTCTATTGCAGGTAAATCCAAAGTTCAAGGGCAAAGGAGTAATAAGAGCCTAATTAATTCCATTTTAGGGTAATTAAATCTGCATTACTTGGGGCCAAGAAAGGGATTATCTAGAAGATACGTCGAATCTAGACTCGTGCGCACGTCAGACGAAAATGTGGACAAAAACACCCGAAATGGAATATACCAGGAAGCTACTGGAGCCAAGACGGATCCCCGCACCAAAACCAGGAAGATACCTCCCTGGTTTGGCTGCGGATCCGCGGCAAGAGCCGCGGATCCGCGGCCCTTTGGTGGGGCCACGCGTCAATTTTCGACGCGTGGCCCCGTCTCGTCTTCTAGAATCATCCTATGCCTATATAAACCCCTGTAGAGGGGCAGAACGAAGAAGTTTTCATTATTAGGCTAAGGTTTCTATGTTTTAGTGTAGTGTAGGTGTTCTTCATTTCTTATATTTTGTTATGTTATTTCATTTTTAGATCATGTATTAGGGCTGAGAGATTCAGAGAGAGAGAGAGAGAGGGATTGATGTAATCGATGGTGACAATCTATGTAAAGGTGCCTCCTTTCTTCTCCATGTAATCTTCTTCATCTTTTACATGATGCCTTGCAAACTTTTCTTCTCATGGCAATCTAACTACTAACCACTAACCATCTAACCACTTACTTGATAATCTATATGAATCGAGTAGCCTCTATAAGGCCTTGCTCTTGCAAGAGCCATTGATGGCTCATGATGATGGGTTCTAACATCTAACTTGCTAACTTGCTAACCAAGCTAACTCTCTCTTATTTCATGCTTGCTTCTAATGGTTTGATGATCTAATATTTGTATTAGCTTACTCTTGATGCAAGTTTGAATGTGAAGAACCATCTTATTTGCCATGCTTTGTATCGTCTCTTGAAGCCAAGGATTAGTGATGGCCGAGGATCAAATGTGAGGCAACTATCACTAAGAGGTTAGCATGGTTAGTGGATCAATTAGTAGTTAGTAGCCATGAGTTTTCTTTATCTTGTTTTATAAGTCTATTTCAAAATACTTCTTTTATCGTTTCATCGTGTTTTCACCATCTTCTTTGTTTAACCTTCGTTTCATCTTCTCTACCATAAGCTTCATCTTCTTTTCTATTTTGTTTTCCAAACTACTTCTGTTTTGTTTTCTTCGCCGTTTTCATCGCTATCCTTACCTACCACATGCTTGTTTTCATTTTCTTTTCTTTTCACTTTCTTTTTAATTCTTTAACAAAGAAGAACTGTTAACATAAACGTGAATAAAAACTGTTAATGCTTCTATCGCCTCCCTTCCCTGTGGATTCGACCCGTTGAGCCAATGCTATAACGGAAGTATCGAGGGTACATTAGCGCACATGCGAGCTTTACATTGATTTCACAAAACTACACATTTTTGAGTGCTGATTTTCCCCTGATCACCAGGTCATCAGTTGACCATTTCAAAATCCCACGAGGAATTAATGGGTAAATCTCACTACTTTAGTGGGGTTAATGTCACTTTAAGTGGGTGTTTACACCTGCCTACTTTGTCCCACATAAATGTAGACAATTAAGCCACAATGGCTATCAGTAGCTTGCACGAACCACCCAGCTTTGCCTGGAGCTTGCATTTAGCCTCGCGGCAAGGCTATTTCGAGCCTCACGCGAAGCTGACAGACTGATTCAACCCTGTTGAATTTAAGGAGCAGTTGTTCGACACGGAAAAAGGGGGCGCTGGTGTAACGTTTCCTTGAATCAGACGAAAAAATTACAGCCGGCTTAATCTTCCGGTTACAAGGGAGGGGGAATATTGTATCTTGAATTCCCCCTTTGTTTAGTGCTGGGTTCTTCGGGTGGCGGTGGAGAGTGAATCTTGTTCTCCGTTGACCGGATGACTGTTTGGACCGTCGGGGATCTTCTCTTCGGTCGGTAGAGGGAGTAACTCAGCTCCGTCTACTAAAACTCTAGAAGAGGAGGTAGGCGAAGAGCGGCTAGTACTCAGTAAGCTCGCTGAAGGTTTTTCTCTCTCTCTGTCGATGATCTCTCCTTTTCTTCTCGGAATCTCTCTTTCGCCGCCCGATAATCGTCGTCGTCCTCCTTTAATAGTGACGGGACTATTTATAGGGTTTTTAGGGGGTGATCGTGCCCCCTAAAAGTGCTCCACGATGAGGGCCAATTTCCCCGCTACATGGGCGGTGGATGGCGCCATAATCGGGGTGGTTACAACCAAGGTGGGGGCACCTTGTTGCTGAGACGCGGGCGTTGAGCCAACGCGCCTTGATGCTGAGACGCGGGCGTTGAGCCAACGCGCCTTGATGCTGAGACGCGGGCTTCGGGCCGACGCGCCTTGATGCTGAGACGCGGGCTTCGGGCCGACGCGCCTTGATGCTGAGACGCGGGCGTTGAGCCAACGCGCCTTGATGCTGAGACGCGCGCCTTGATGCTGAGACGCGGGCGTTCTCTCGCGTCTTGATTGTCACATTTAGCCTTGCGCCTGGATCTTGGATCTCTGTGTTTTGGTGGCCTGTCTTGGTGATTTTTAGACAGCCTACAGAACCCCCTCCAAAGTTTTCGACATTCCGCAGTTAACTGGGACGGATTTCGAAATACTTTGGACTCTAGCTGAGTTTGCCTTCATGACTAGACTGTTAATGCTCCGGTTTAATCTTATCTGGAGTTGGTCTTCGTGAGTGTACTGTTGAACTCTTTGAAGCCCCCAGAGTTGATCATGTTGAGTGTCTAGATGCACAGTCTAAACCTTCCCGATTGCTTTTAGTCTGTCACTGGCGCGCTTTAAGCCAGGAGTGGTTGGTCGTCTGCTTGCGTCAGTGTACTGTTGAACTGATTTTGCAGAAGCAGGAGGTGTTGACTGATTTTTCCTGCACACAAAAATTAGAATATTAGATTAAGAATAGATCGTGCGAGGAATCAGTTCTAATCCGCGGTAGCAGGGCTATGCGGGTCGTGATCCTCAAGGAGGGACTGCGATAGAAGCGTTAAGCAAGTTTCTCTAAAAATTTATCTTTTTTAGTTAATTTGTTAGTCACGATGGTATTTACAAAGAAAGTGGTATTTACAATGAGTTGTGGGAAAGAATATTGGAGAGGTGTGGATTTGATCTACAAAAAAGAAAAGAAAAGAAAAGAATAGAAACTAACTAACCTTGGTTGGAGAAAATATGCGAAACCTAACACTTTCTACCTTATTTCGGAGGCGTTGAACGTATAAACCTTGGGATCGAACTCAGTCCGTTGTCGCATTAGGTCATCAAGCCTTGGGCAAGCATGAGTTGATACGCCTCGAGGAGGAGAACATCGCCATGGAATATCGTTGGAACCTACTAATCTTCGGTATACTTGTGGTTCGGTAAACGCTTGCGTGCTCGTCAAAGATCAACAAAAGGAAACACAGTAGAAAAGAAAGAGAAAACAAAGAAAAGCAACGACATAAGAACAAAATAAAAATTACCTTTTTATTGATTACAATGGAAGAGAAGAGAATCATCTGTCGGTGTCACCCTCAACAAAGACATCTCCCTCACTTACATAAAAATTACAAAAAGAAAAGAAAACCTAGAAGAAACCCTAAAAATCTGAACTTTGGCCCTTTGCTGGACGCTGGACGCTCTGTACGTTGCACTGCAGGGGATATTTATAGGTACAGAAGGCCGAGGAGTCCTGGATGAACTTGCCCACGAAATCTGGTACTCTGAATCATCCACTTTGCCGCGGAAACGCCGCGGAAACGCGGCACTTTAGTGGCTTCTGGCCGCGCGCTTTGGCGCGTGGCCTCTCCTGGTCCGTCCATCTGGGATTTTCCTTCTGGAAATTGAATCCTGGCTCTTAATCTTTGGATTTGGATATAACTTGGGAATCAAGTTACCTAGATCCCAAATCTTTTCCACGAATTTTCCTTCTCTTCTTTTAGCTTTTATCCTATCCTGCAAGTGTTTAGGGTTGAATAGAAGTCTATCCTTCCCTCTTCTTTGTATTTGCAACTTTGGCCCTTGTATTTGCATTTTGACTCTTTGTATTTGCGCTTTTTCACCTGGGCTTCAAACATGGGCTTGGATCTGGGCTTTTGGGCTCTTTAGGCTTTATTTATTGCTAAAATAACAATTCGAGGCCTGCACACAATAAATTACAAATTATTAATAAATGTGCAGAATTATATAAATAAATATGAAAATGTGACGGTAAATATGATGATAAAAATGCACTTTTCACTACCAATCACACCCCCACACTTATCTTTTTGCTCGTCCTCGAGTAAAAACAAAAAAAGAAAAAGTTAATCTAACCTAACTCACTTTCGTAGGAATCACGATTGCACTTAGCACGTGCAACAAGCCGTTAAACCTCTAGGTTACCCTAGAGGACGAGTGTTGTCTCGTGAGGGTTTTCAGCGGATTACACCCACAAAATCCATAAAAAGGAAAATATTTGAATTATATTTGAAGAGACTAAGTAGTCTATAAGTTTTAGGATTATCATTTTTATTCATTCTTCAAACCTGGTCTTTATAAAGTCAATTGTTATTCATTTTAGGTAAGGATTAAAATTGAATTTCTAATATAGTCTTTTTCGTTACCAAAAGTCATACGCACCCTTGTGAATCTAGGAATTCTTTAACTTGGATTCTCATGCCTCATTATTATTTTTATAACATCATCTAATTTTCTTTCGTGTAAGTATCAAGGCTTCTTGAGGCCCTCATACCTAACTAATTGACTATTAGATGTGTTAATATATATATATATATATATTTTTTTTGGCATGTATAACTCATCTAATTTTCTTTCGTATAAGTATCAAGGCTTCTTGAGGCCCTCATACCTAACTAATTGATTATTAGATGTGTTAATACATATTATATTTCTTAGTCTTCTTAGGCTTTCTAATCCACCCATGTAACGAACTTAAAGTCGATGACTCCCAAACCGGTTGGCTTTAGGGCACCAAGTGAGAAAACACCCCGCGGACTCAATTCGAGTGAACTAGGCCCCAAAACTAAGGACTTTATTTTATTTACTCACCTTTAGGCATGAATACTTATGCTTCTTGAGGCACATATATCAGCTTAATTGGTGATTTTTTTTTCTTCTTTTTTTTTTTTTCTTTTTTTTTTTAAGGCACAAGGTCTTTGTCTTAGAATCCTAGATATGCATTTGGTATGCACATTTCATTAAGGTAAAAATCAAGACTAATTATTTATTCAATTTCTCCTCCTATACCTAAAATTTAAACAATTTATTTATTTTGACCAAGTTTTTAGAAATCCTAATCGTGATTTTCCTAATCCTTAAACTAACTTAGATTTCTTTCAAAAATAAGTCAAAATATTTCTTTTTATAACATTTTTTTTTTAATTTTTTTTTAACATTTTTTTTTTAAAGTAGTTTTTACCTATGTTAGTATGTTAGTAAAACCCACCTCCACACTTATCTCATGCATTGTCCTCAATGTATGAATGAATGCATATATGCATAAACAGAACAAGGGAAGGCAGAAAATTACCTTAGGGGGTGGTTCCGGTGGTGGTCTAATTGGGCCACGAAATGCGGCCCAAACAAGATAACGTGGTAGTTCATGGGACCTACCTTTATTGACCTCTTTTTTATTTACATGTTTACAGTCCCCAGAATGAATAGGATCATGGAAGATCCTCTCGTGAAACTTACTCCCTTTACATGACCAGTCCTGGAAAATCATCACAGAGTCATGGTCTATACCTATGTCCAACAAAAGAATGTGACTTGGTAAAATGGTTGACTTGGACTCAAGAATGATAGGTTCAGGCTCTAATACCGACTCAGGAAAGAAACTCAAATCAAGTAAAGGTTCAGGAGTCGGGCTAGGATCAAGAAGTGGGTCCAAGTCGAGAAATTGAAACTCAAGTCTACAATCATTTTCCCACAATGGAATGTGACTCAATGTTGGTGATTCAAGTTCAGGAATGATATGTGTGGGAATCAAAACTGACTCTAAATATTACCTAAGTCGGGTAACAAAACAGGAGTCAATAATGATTCGGGAATTTGAACTTGATCATAGATTTGGGAATCTAGGTCACATATCTCATTAGTTTCAATCTCATAAAAATGGGAACTTGCCAATTTTTCCATGGGACTTTCAAAATTGCACAATTGGTCAAGTTCAATATGATCATTAAAAATGGGTGATTCAATTTCATGATCTATAGGTATGGGAATAAATGTTGGCTCAGAAAATTGATCCAAATTGGGTGATGATACCGGAGTCAACATAGATTCGAAGATGGAAACTGAATCGCAAAGTTGGGGATCGGGTTCACATTCATAATCTAATTCAATCTCATTGAAATTAAAACTAGCCAATTTGTCCAAAGATTGGGATTGAGCAAGTTCATATTGATGTGATGAATTGAATTTTGATCAAGGTCTTCTAAACAGAATGATTCTTGGTTCCTATCAAGATGCTCAAGAATGTTTGAAAGTCTAGAAATTTGATCATTCATTGTATCTTGCAACCGATCCACTTTTTCTTCTAACCCATCGAATAGATCAATGGAGGACTGAAACCTTGGTGATGTGGGAAAAGACGTATATGAAGATAATGGTTGAACAGGTGGTTGACCATATGGCTCAGGGGTGTTGAATTCCCATTGACTCTGTGAAGAGTAGTGATGATTATTCCAATCTTGTTCATAGTATTGGGACTGGGGCATGTAATGATTCGGATAAGACCAATCTGGCACACTAGGTTGGTCAAAGTTATGATATGCCGGGTTGGTAATATCCGAATAAGAGGTTGGTGTGTAATATGGATCCTCATTAAAATTGAAAAAATTGTTGTTATAGGCCATATCACACAATCACAACAAAACAAAAAGAAAACAAACAAAGAAGAAAAATTTCTAACCTAAGTTAGGGTAGACCTAGACCTAGACGACTCCTAACTGATTAGACTGTCCACGGGAGGTAGGGTGCAGACTTTGACCACAAGTTAATCAGCCAGGTCAGGGTAAGAGTGGTGGGAGGTTTTCCGTCAAAGACGTTCCTTAATTAAATAACCACCACACTTCGGGCTTTCGGCCCTCAATCCCCTTCCTAGACACTGATTTGGCAAGAGTCAACTTCCAGCACTGTTCCCCCTTAGGATAATCTCCTAATTGAGTCCGAGATGTCCCTAGGGCCAACGTCTACTAATTTTTAAGTTAGGCTTGGGTTAGTGAGTGCTTGGGATATGATTTTTGGGCTAAGGAAGGGTGATGAAATCCCCACCTTATCTTGTTAATAGGTTATGCCCTTAAGATGAATTAGTGCAAGTGTACAAGATAAATAGATAGAATTCACTCAAAGCAGATAATCAACCAAGAGATGAGTCCTATTCTACATGCAATGCGTACGTACCTTGCGTCTCCAGCACTCTTCAACAGTAAATAAAAATAATTGAAAAGACACGTGCCTAATATGCAAACGTCTAATCAAATTTTATTTTTAACAACCAATAATTTACTGTTGAATTATTAGCAATTTACAGGTATATCACAGAACAAAACAGAATAGAGCAGTAAGCATAATTTTTAACTTGAAGCACCCTGCAAAAAATTTGAATCAGTAGTCCTTACTGTTGCCGCGTTTCCGCGGCTCGTGCCGTGGATCCGCGGCAAAACAGTGGGCTCCTGTGCTCTGCCTTCGAGGGCAGAGGCACAGGGCAGCTATATGTCCACTGCAGCTGCTGTTTTCTGTTTCCTGTTCTCCAAACCTGCAAACAGAAAAGAATAAAGAATTAGTTAAAAATTAAATTTTTTTTTGTTTTAGAGATAACTTACCGTCCCTCCCCGGCAACGGCGCCAATTTGTTGACTGATTTTTCCTGCACACAAAAATTAGAATATTAGATTAAGAATAGATCGTGCGAGGAATCAGTTCTAATCCGCGGTAGCAGGGCTATGCGGGTCGTGATCCTCAAGGAGGGACTGCGATAGAAGCGTTAAGCAAGTTTCTCTAAAAATTTATCTTTTTTAGTTAATTTGTTAGTCACGATGGTATTTACAAAGAAAAGTGGTATTTACAATGAGTTGTGGGAAAGAATATTGGAGAGGTGTGGATTTGATCTACAAAAAGAAAAGAAAAGAAAAGAATAGAAAACTAACCTTGGTTGGAGAAAATATGCGAAACCTAACACTTTCTACCTTATTTCGGAGGCGTTGAACGTATAAACCTTGGGATCGAACTCAGTCCGTTGTCGCATTAGGTCATCAAGCCTGGGCAAGCATGAGTTGATACGCCTCGAGGAGGAGAACATCGCCATGGAATATCGTTGGAACCTACTAATCTTCGGTATACTTGTGTTCGGTAAACGCTTGCGTGCTCGTCAAAGATCAACAAAAGGAAACATAGTAGAAAAGAAAGAGAAAACAAAGAAAAGCAACGACATAAGAACAAAATAAAAATTACCTTTTTATTGATTACAATGGAAGAGAAGAGAATCATCTGTCGGTGTCACCCTCAACAAAGACATCTCCCTCACTTACATAAAAATTACAAAAAGAAAAGAAAACCTAGAAGAAACCCTAAAAATCTGAACTTTGGCCCTTTGCTGGACGCTGGACGCTCTGTACGTTGCACTGCAGGGGATATTTATAGGTGCAGAAGGCCGAGGAGTCCTGGATGAACTTGCCCACGAAATCTGGTACTCTGAATCATCCACTTTGCCGCGAAAACGCCGCGGAAACGCGGCACTTTAGTGGCTTCTGGCCGCGCGCTTTGGCGCGTGGCCTCTCCTGGTCCGTCCATCTGGGATTTTCCTTCTGGAAATTGAATCCTGGCTCTTAATCTTTGGATTTGGATATAACTTGGGAATCAAGTTACCTAGATCCCAAATCTTTTCCACGAATTTTCCTTCTCTTCTTTTAGCTTTTATCCTATCCTGCAAGTGTTTAGGGTTGAATAGAAGTCTATCCTTCCCTCTTCTTTGTATTTGCAACTTTGGCCCTTGTATTTGCATTTTGACTCTTTGTATTTGCGCTTTTTCACCTGGGCTTCAAACATGGGCTTGGATCTGGGCTTTTGGGCTCTTTAGGCTTTATTTATTGCTAAAATAACAATTCGAGGCCTGCACACAATAAATTACAAATATTAATAAATGTGCAGAATTATATAAATAAATATGAAAATGTGACGGTAAATATGATGAAAAAATGCACTTTTCACTACCAATCACACCCCCACACTTATCTTTTTGCTCGTCCTCGAGTAAAACAAAAAAGAAAAGTTAATCTAACCTAACTCACTTTCGTAGGAATCACGATTGCACTTAGCACGTGCAACAAGCCGTTAAACCTCTAGGTTACCCTAGAGGACGAGTGTTGTCTCGTGAGGGTTTTCAGCGGATTACACCCACAAAATCCATAAAAAGGAAAATATTTGAATTATATTTGAAGAGACTAAGTAGTCTATAAGTTTTAGGATTATCATTTTTATTCATTCTTCAAACCTGGTCTTTATAAAGTCAATTGTTATTCATTTTAGGTAAGGATTAAAATTGAATTTCTAATATAGTCTTTTTCGTTACCAAAAGTCATACGCACCCTTGTGAATCTAGGAATTCTTTAACTTGGATTCTCATGCCTCATTATTATTTTTATAACATCATCTAATTTTTCTTTCGTGTAAGTATCAAGGCTTCTTGAGGCCCTCATACCTAACTAATTGACTATTAGATGTGTTAATATATATATATATATATTTTTTTTTTGCATGTATAACTCATCTAATTTTCTTTCGTATAAGTATCAAGGCTTCTTGAGGCCCTCATACCTAACTAATTGATTATTAGATGTGTTAATACATATATTATATTTCTTAGTCTTCTTAGGCTTTCTAATCCACCCATGTAACGAACTTAAAGTCGATGACTCCCAAACCGGTTGGCTTTAGGGCACCAAGTGAGAAAACACCCCGCGGACTCAAATTCGAGTGAACTAGGCCCCAAACTAAGGACTTTATTTTATTTACTCACCTTTAGGCACGAATACTTATGCTTCTTGAGGCACATATATCAGCTTAATTGGTGATTTTTTTCTTCTTCTTTTTTTTTTCTTTTTTTTTTTATAAGGCACAAGGTCTTTGTCTTAGAATCCTAGATATGCATTTGGTATGCACATTTCATTAAGGTAAAAATCAAGACTAATTATTTATTCAATTTCTCCTCCTATACCTAAAATTTAAACAATTTATTTATTTTGACCAAGTTTTTAGAAATCCTAATCGTGATTTTCCTAATCCTTAAACTAACTTAGATTTCTTTCAAAAATAAGTCAAAATATTTCCTTTTTATAACATTTTTTTTTAATTTTTTTTTTAACATTTTTTTTTAAAGTAGTTTTTACCTATGTTAGTATGTTAGTAAAACCCACCTCCACACTTATCTCATGCATTGTCCTCAATGTATGAATGAATGCATATATGCATGAAACAGAACAAGGGAAGGCAGAAAATTACCTTAGGGGGTGGTTCCGGTGGTGGTCTAATTGGGCCACGAAATGCGGCCCAAACAAGATAACGTGGTAGTTCACGGGACCTACCTTTATTGACCTCTTTTTTATTTACATGTTTACAGTCCCCAGAATGAATAGGATCATGGAAGATCCTCTCGTGAAACTTACTCCCTTACATGACCAGTCCTGGAAAATCATCACAGAGTCATGGTCTATACCTATGTCCAACAAAAGAATGTGACTTGGTAAATGGTTGACTTGGACTCAAGAATGATAGGTTCAGGCTCTAATACCGACTCAGGAAAGAACCTCAAATCAAGTAAGGTTCAGGAGTCGGGCTAGGATCAAGAAGTGGGTCCAAGTCGAGAAATTGAAACTCAAGTCTACAATCATTTTCCCACAATGGAATGTGACTCAATGTTGGTGATTCAAGTTCAGGAATGATATGTGTGGGAATCAAAACTGACTCTAAAATATTACCTAAGCCGGGTAACAAAACAGGAGTCAATAATGATTCGGGAATTTGAACTTGATCATAGATTTGGGAATCTAGGTCACATATCTCATTAGTTTCAATCTCATAAAAATGGGAACTTGCCAATTTTTCCATGGGACTTTCAAAATTGCACAATTGGTCAAGTTCAATATGATCATTAAAAATGGGTGATTCAATTTCATGATCTATAGGTATGGGAATAAATGTTGGCTCAGAAAATTGATCCAAATTGGGTGATGATACCGGAGTCAACATAGATTCGAAGATGGAAACTGAATCGCAAAGTTGGGGATCGGGTTCACATTCATAATCTAATTCAATCTCATTGAAATTAAAACTAGCCAATTTGTCCAAAGATTGGGATTGAGCAAGTTCATATTGATGTGATGAAATTGAATTTTGATCAAGGTCTTCTAAACAGAATGATTCTTGGTTCCTATCAAGATGCTCAAGAATGTTTGAAAGTCTAGAAATTTGATCATTCATTGTATCTTGCAACCGATCCACTTTTTCTTCTAACCCATCGAATAGATCAATGGAGGACTGAAACCTTGGTGATGTGGGAAAAGACGTATATGAAGATAATGGTTGAACAGGTGGTTGACCATATGGCTCAGGGGTGTTGAATTCCCATTGACTCTGTGAAGAGTAGTGATGATTATTCCAATCTTGTTCATAGTATTGGGACTGGGGCATGTATGATTCGGATAAGACCAATCTGGCACACTAGGTTGGTCAAAGTTATGATATGCCGGGTTGGTAATATCCGAATAAGAGGTTGGTGTGTAATATGGATCCTCATTAAAATTGAAAAATTGTTGTTATAGGCCATATCACACAATCACAAACAAAACAAAAGAAAACAAACAAAGAAGAAAAATTTCTAACCTAAGTTAGGGTAGACCTAGACCTAGACGACTCCTAACTGATTAGACTGTCCACGGGAGGTAGGGTGCAGACTTTGACCACAAGTTAATCAGCCAGGTCAGGGCAAGAGTGGTGGGAGGTTTTCCGTCAAAGACGTTCCTTAATTAAATAACCACCACACTTCGGGCTTTCGGCCCTCAATCCCCTTCCTAGACACTGATTTGACAAGAGTCAACTTCCAGCACTGTTCCCCTTAGGATAATCTCCTAATTGAGTCCGAGATGTCCCTAGGGCCAACGTCTACTAATTTTTAAGTTAGGCTTGGGTTAGTGAGTGCTTGGGATATGATTTTTGGGCTAAGGAAGGGTGATGAAATCCCCACCTTATCTTGTTAATGGGTTGCCCTTAAGATGAATTAGTGCAAGTGTACAAGATAAATAGATAGAATTCACTCAAAGCAGATAATCAACCAAGAGATGAGTCCTATTCTACATGCAATGCGTAGTACCTTGCGTCTCCAGCACTCTTCAACAGTAAATAAAAATAATTGAAAAGACACGTGCCTAATATGCAAACGTCTAATCAATTTTATTTTTAACAACCAATAATTTACTGTTGAATTATTAGCAATTTACAGGTATATCACAGAACAAAACAGAATAGAGCAGTAAGCATAATTTTTAACTTGAAGCACCCTGCAAAAAATTTGAATCAGTAGTCCTTACTGTTGCCGCGTTTCCGCGGCTCGTGCCGCGGATCCGCGGCAAAACAGTGGGCTCCTGTGCTCTGCCTTCGAGGCAGAGGCACAGGGCAGCTATATGTCCACTGCAGCTGCTGTTTTCTGTTTCCTGTTCTCCAACCTGCAAACAGAAAAATAAAAGAATTGGTTAAAAATTAAATTTTTTTTTTTGTTTTAGAGATAACTTACCGTCCCTCCCCGGCAACGGCGCCAATTTGTTGACTGATTTTTCCTGCACACAAAATTAGAATATTAGATTAAGAATAGATCGTGCGAGGAATCAGTTCTAATCCGCGGTAGCAGGGCTATGCGGGTCGTGATCCTCAAGGAGGGACTGCGATAGAAGCGTTAAGCAAGTTTCTCTAAAAATTTATCTTTTTTAGTTAATTTGTTAGTCACGATGGTATTTACAAAGAAAAGTGGTATTTACAATGAGTTGTGGGAAAGAATATTGGAGAGGTGTGGATTTGATCTACAAAAAGAAAAGAAAGAAAAGAATAGAAACTAACCTTGGTTGGAGAAAATATGCGAAACCTAACACTTTCTACTACTACCTTATTTCGGAGGCGTTGAACGTATAAACCTTGGATCGAACTCAGTCCGTTGTCGCATTAGGTCATCAAGCCTTGGGCAAGCATGAGTTGATACGCCTCGAGGAGGAGAACATCGCCATGGAATATCGTTGGAACCTACTAATCTTCGGTATACTTGTGGTTCGGTAAACGCTTGCGTGCTCGTCAAAGATCAACAAAAGGAAACACAGTAGAAAAGAAAGAGAAAACAAAGAAAAGCAACGACATAAGAACAAAATAAAAATTACCTTTTTATTGATTACAATGGAAGAGAAGAGAATCATCTGGTGTCACCCTCAACAAAGACATCTCCCTCACTACATAAATTACAAAAAGAAAAGAAAACCTAGAAGAAACCCTAAAAATCTGACTTTGGCCCTTTGCTGGACGCTGGACGCTCTGTACGTTGCACTGCAGGGGATATTTATAGGTGCAGAAGGCCGAGGAGTCCTGGATGAACTTGCCCACGAAATCTGGTACTCTGAATCATCCCCTTTGCCGCGGAAACGCCGCGGAAACGCGGCACTTTAGTGGCTTCTGGCCGCGCGCTTTGGCGCGTGGCCTCTCCTGGTCGGCCATCTGGGATTTTCTTCTGGAAATTGAATCCTGCTCTTAATCTTTGGATTTGGATATAACTTGGGAATCAAGTTACCTAGATCCCAAATCTTTTCCACGAATTTTCCTTCTCTCTTTTTTAGCTTTTATCCTATCCTGCAAGTGTTTAGGGTTGAATAGAAGTCTATCCTTCCCTCTTCTTGTATTTGCAACTTTGGCCCTTGTATTTGCATTTTGACTCTTTGTATTTGCGCTTTTTTCACCTGGGCTTCAAACATGGGCTTGGATCTGGGCTTTTGGGCTCTTTAGGCTTTATTTATTGCTAAAATAACAATTCGAGGCCTGCACACAATAAATTACAAATTATTAATAATGTGCAGAATTATATAAATAAATATGAAATGTGACGGTAAATATG